>PVHP010028041.1:0-23437 GCA_004024765.1 Zapus hudsonius
GATCCAAGGAGACTTGGAGTTTTATTTACTGTAGCAGGCTCCTGATAAATGCAAAAGACCTGTTATGTACTAAAACAGAGAAACGTCGTAAATGTTAAACAAGATTTATTAAAATACTTGAAGAGAACTAAGCAAAGACTACAACCCAAACCCCTCGGTGTGTTGCTGAAATTGACAAGTCAGGGTTCAAACTCTTACCCTCCCCCCCACCACTAAGAGCCTTATGCCTGAGGACAAAGGCGACATGCAGAAGTTGAAATGAAAAAGCATAAATTGTCATATTCTAAGACCTTCTTTACTTACCCTGCCTCTGTGGAAGCAGGAAAATTCTGCCGTGAAATAATTGGAAAATTTTGTGAGTCAATGTGCAATTACGAATAATTTCTTTTTAACACAAGGGAATGGATTGAACGGTAGAAAGAATTAAAATCCATTATTAATGTTGTTAATATAATTATCGTTAAATATTATTAATACTCCACTAGTGACATATGCAGTGATATTTTATCAGGAGAGTAAATGAAAAGGGGGGTCTTGTTTAATTTGCTTATTTGAAAGGACATAGCTATTCCCTGGTGCAGTGATTTTTGTATCACATTTATAGAAGAAATATGTTCTTTTTCCACAGCCTGCTGAAGGTGGAGGGAACCAAGCAAAGGGTCTTTTGGATGCAAACAGCTGCTTTCCTCTCCATGAACACGGGATTCTGGCAAAGGAGAGGGGAAGAGGATAGCTGATTTCTCTGCTTCCCTTTTCAGTGAAATGCAGTTGGCTGGAAGAGGCCGAGGCCTCAGAACTTTTTTCTGAACCCTTTTTTCTTACTGTTTCATTTTTTAAATTTTTCTGATGATAGTCAACAAATGTTCACTACTTATTCTTAAAGGACTGTACCTATTTTCTGTCAAATATACACATTCTCTGAGAATGAAGCTGCCATTCCTGTACTGATAGCTGCATCCATCAGCCAATTCGGTCCACACCCAAAATATTTCCCCGAGAATTAACTAAAGGAGGACATCATCACAAAGACGTTTGGCTACTATATGTTTCTGTTTCCTACTAGCCACCGTTCTGAGCACCTTCTTTGCCAGAATTTGGCTTCATTTCCATGTCTTTTTTTTTCTTTTTTTTTCCATGTCTTTTTTTTTAAATATATATTTATTGTCCATAATGAGTTACATTATTTAGTGGGCAAACAATGTGTTATTATCCCGAATTCCCCAATTCCCCCCTCCCCATCCCTGATCAGTTGGATATCCTCCTCTGTGGGCTGTCTGTATTAGTTCTTGTGGCTGTGGTGGCTGAGAATCCATGTCTTTTTTTATTATATGCGTGTACATGTGAGTGGGGGGCCCTGCTTGTGGGGCATCAACTTCCTTTGAGACAGTGACTCTCATTGGCCTAAAGCTGACCAGGTATGTTAAACTGGCTGTCCAGTGAGGCCCAGGGATCCTCCTGTCTCTACCACCCTGATGTAGGGTTAGCATCCTGGGAGAGATTAGATGTCCATAAGAATGCAGTAGACGAACCCCCCCCCAAGCCCTTGAACCCTAATCTGTGGTCCTTGTCCAAGTTATCAAAGAATTGAAAATGCAAAAAAAAAAAAGAGTAAATTATGAGTTAGGAGATTTATTTTAGGGAGAGCTAGGATCCAAACAGAAGGCACAAGTAGGAAAGGCCAAGACAAAACAATGACTACCTCAGAGCTCCTCAGAAATGAAAAGAGGTCTAGAAAATATATATTTTTCCTTTTTATTTGAGCCTCTTGGTATATGCAAATAAAGAAATGGCAGATTAATTATTGTCAGTGAACAAAGAGACAATTTTAATATATACACAAAGAAATATGATTGTCCACTTCATAAGATAATTATGGTATTTTTTGCCCCTCCATGGAGAATTGGATAACAAAACTCTGGTATATTTACACCATGGAATTCTATTCAGCTGAAAGGAAGAATGACATATTGAAATTTAGGGAAAAATGGTCTGACTTGGAGAAGATCCTACTAAGCGATCTCTCAAAAGAACAGAGAGCCAAACACCGCATATTCTCCCTCATATGCGGTACTTAACCAGGCTAACCGTAATCGTTACGCAGACTAGTAGAAAGAAGTGAGAGGTCATGAATGAGGGGTAAGGGATGGGGGAGGGGAATGGCTTAAGCATGAGGCTAAAACAAATTGGGTTCAAAATCATAAAATCCTCACGAGCATAATGTAACATATTGAGCAAGCAGTGTGCATCAACTGGTAAGAGGGGTCATGAGTAGTAGGGGAGGGAGTCTAAGCCTGTGAATAATTGATCCGTCTGACAACCTCTGGTCCCAGTCACTGGTTCCTTCCCTCACTGAGCTGTTGACCAAAGTGACCCATGAGGTTCCAAAAACAAGACAGAATTCTGTCAAAGCTCCTGAGAGCCCTCCCCAGGCCTGAGGCAAAACCCTGTTGCTGAAGAAACCACAGAATGCCATCGATCAGCATCGAGAGACCCTTCAAGTTCCGGAATAGTAACCAGCCCACAGATGGTAGCTAGTGTAGTGCTGGAAGGCACTGCACAGGCTGCTGGGGGAAAATGATCAACGACAGCTGGAGTAAACAGAGAACACTGACATGAAACACAATCTGCGGTCATGAGTAGGCTGACCACACTTCCTACTAGGAGAGAACAGCAAACCAAGAAAGGAGCACTAGTGCAATGGAGAAGCCTGGGCCTGGGGGAGACAATCAACAGCTTTCAAATTCGGTCAATTTTCCACTTAGTGAGGGGGACCCCTTGTCTGGAACTGGGGATTTCAGGTGATAGGCACAAGAAAAGATGCACTATGGGAGCGATTGACGGAGAGGCTACTAAAAATAGAATCTAGGTGATCCAGAATTGTGTATATCTGTTAACCTATACTGATCTCACTCTCCAATGGAGATTGTGTTTGTATTTTTTAGAATGCAGCGAGAGAGCATTCCGCCCCCTCTTCCGCATAGTTCCCTGAGTCGTGGTGGATGAGTATTAAGGCTGCTTTAAGTTGTGAGCTTAGGGGTCTTTGCATCGAAAATCGTTGGTTTCTGTCTCACTGGCTTATCCTGTGTTGATTTAATGGCTGTGGATGTGGGTCCCTTGTTCATCCTGACATTCTCTGTGGAGTTCCATATGGATCCTTCACGGTATGACTGTGGTGGGTCCTCTCTTGCCAGAATCTCAGCTATCGGCCTATGGTCGGTTGGTAGGGTTAAATGGGCCCCAGCTCTTTCGCTGCATCCTGAAAAATACAAACACAATCTCCATCGGAGAGTGAGATCAGTGTAGGTTAACAAATATACACAATTCTGGATTACCTAGATTCTAGTTTTAGTAGCCTCCCCATCAATCGCTCCCATAGTGCAACTTGTTTTGGGAGCCCAAGAGTACAGGATCAGGTGCCTATCGCCCTGAATCGGTCCAGACAAGGGGTCTCCCTCACTAAGTGGAAAATTGGCCGAATTTGAAAGCTGTTGATTGTCTCCCCCAGGCCTAGGCTCCTCCATTACACAAGTGCTCCTTTCTTGGTTCGCTGTTCTCTCCCGGTAGGAGGTGTAGTCAGCCTACCCATGACTGCAGATTGTGTTCCGTGTCAGTGGTCTCTGTTTACTCCAGCTGTCGTTGATCATTTCCCCCCCGGCAGCCTGTGCAGTGCCTTCCAGCACTACACTAACTGCCTTCTGGGGGCTGGATATTGTTCCGGACGTTGAAGGGTTTCTCGATGCTGATCGATGCAGTCTGTGGTTTCTTCAGTAACAGGGTTTTGCCTCAGGTCTGGGGAAAGCACTCAAGAGCTTTCACAGAATTCTGTCTTGTTCTTGGAATCTCATGAGTCGCTTTGGTCAACAGTTCAGTGAGGGAAGGAACCAGTGGTTGGAACCAGGAGTTGTCAGGCTGATCTAATTATTCACAGGCTTAGACTCTCTCCCCTACTACTCATGGCCCCTCTTGCCAGGCGACACTCACTACTTTCTCAGTGGTCTTCTTAAACCAAATGTTTGGAAGTTGACAGTTAGGAAAGCTTTGTCTGGACAAAGGGCTGGAGGGGTCAATACTGACCACTTCTTACAGAAGTCTCAGTCTAGGACTACAGACTTCCTGACAGCTGTGTAGCCATGAACCTTGATGTATGACTAGTATATATGTACGTTTTCTGGAGTGAAGAATCAGAGAGTCCAGTAGACCCTCAGAACAGATCTGAGACATCCAAGCTGTAAAAATATTGTCTAGATCTATTGCCTCATCTTCATTTCAGTTCTAAGCAACTTCCTTCCAGGAAGGAATGTGTCAGACATGAAAATGGTCTTGAACTAAACAGAAAATACTGTTCAAAATAATTCCCCATTCATTTGTCATGTAGGGTCTGAGAGCAGCCGGCTCAAAGCCCCAGCAATCCTGTGAAGAGGACCCTGGAGCAGGTGGGGCATGGGTAAATCAGTTTTCCAAGAAAGATCTTGCCACCGTGCTTTAACAATGTCCAGTAAAATTATTAGATACTAATAGCAAAAGGGTCTGAGCTCAAGTTCCAGGTAGACTTTTCCCACAGAGAAGAATGGGCCCAACCATGTCATTGCTGTAAACGCTAAATCCTCAGTGCAGAAGTGCTCACAATTAAAGACCCTCTCCCTCTATTTTGGATAGTCGGAGTGGGTGCTGTGGGAGTGGAGGATGGGTTATGATTTTCATGCATTAGGAAATATGTAGGCTTCTCTTTTATTTTTATTGTTTTAAAATATTTTTATTAATTTGCAAGCAGAAAACCAGAAAGAGAGAGAGAGGGAAGGAGCACACTAGGGCCTCCTGCCACTGTAAATGAATTCCAGATACATGTACCACTTTCTACATTTGGTTTTACATGGGTACTGGGGAATTTAACGAGAGCCATTAGGCTTTGCAAGCAAGTGCCTTTAACCGATGAGCCCTTTCTCCAGACCCCAAGGCTTCTAGTTTATGTTCCTCCAATCTACCTTGAAAATGATCAGAATGAATGTATCTTTCCCTCAAAACCAGTCTCTGGACAGGTGTGTAGGACTTCAGAGGATGAAGGCATCTCTCCATCAGTCCAATGAGCTAAGGGAGAACATTTCCCTTCCCTGTTGAAAGCACTCTGTGCCCCATCTGATTCTCAGTCTAGGTGATTGTTTTCAGCCAGCCTGACTTTTGGATTTTTTTCCTGACTCTCAGGATTCTGATTACTGCATTTGGAATGACTTACCTGCAAGTGAAGTTGGCCATATACATTGTACTTACAGTACATTTGAAGATTTAATGGGGAACACCCATAAACCCTGGACACCAAAATGATGATCTCATAGATCATGTAATCGTTCTGAACACCTTCTCTTGACAACCCTCCTCTTTGAACTTGTCGATGTCTCATTTATTGCAGCTATTTGAATCCGTGAAAACTTAGCCTGCCTTTCCGCAGGTGATTTGTTGAGTGTTTATAAGTCCATTTTGACATCTTCTTCTATTTCTTTCACCAAAATGATCTCACCCTTATGGTCTTTGTGGAGACATCATTACAGCTAGAAAGGCATATCTGAAGATGTATTGCCTTTAAATAGTAGGATTCATCATATCTTAGTTCATACATCTGATAGCCAAAAAGTGCCATTTCATTTCAGAAGAAAAATTGGTTTTTTGTCGGTGTAAACAGAATGCATTATCCCCTTTTAATAACCATTCTTAAGTATGCTGTTGTATTCCTTTTTCGCAGCTGTATTCCAATAAGCTGCAGAGTAATTGCCAGCTCTCCTGTCTAATAGGTTCATTATTCTTTTGCCATAATTGCAGCCATTAAATGTTCAATTGTTAAATTTCCACTCCTACGTTTACTTAGTGTTACATTTTATAATGGGGCATGTCATTACAGCACCCCAGTGGCCATGGGGTGTTGTTCAAAGCATTTCTAAACGTCAATGAGATCCCTGTGAAATATAACTTCGTTTTCTCTATTTGTTCAGATATCCAACTTACCCACTTACCTTGCCCTTCCTTTGTCTAGAACTTTTTGAAATGTGTTGGCTCTTACAAATTTGTTGCTTTCACTGTAATTTTATGGACATGACGTTTAGTGGAGAATTGGACCTAGATAGATTCTTCCTATCTCTCAGATTGCTTTTTCAGGTTAGTGTGCCAAGATTCACATATAGTAAGGTGACAGAGTGATTTCACTAAATAAATTAATACCAGGTTTATTTTTTTAATTTTCAGGAGAACTAATTTGTCTTTTGATCTTTTTAAATTTGTGGAAATTTAAATGGTGTTACATCAGCCAATGGTCATAGGATTGGTGGCTCATGGTCTATGGTACTCATAACAATAAAAGGAATGCCTTCTCTACATGACATTTCAGGGTATGTCACTTCCTGTGCCCTGGGAGGTCATACTGATGATGGTGAGTAGGGGGGTAAGAGATTTTAACATTGCTTATAACTGAGCATCTCATCTTTGCTTGGGCTTTATTTGTTAGCTTGCTTTGGAGTCTCAGTGTAAGGCTGAAGTTCTTTCATAAGACATTTAATTTCTTCCTTCCCTTATGTCATTCTTTCATTTCTTCCTTCCTTCCCCAGTGCTAGGGATTGAACCCAGAGCCTGTGAATGCTTGTTAGAACCCTACCACAGAATTCTATCCTCAGCCCTTAAGACATCTCGTATTTCTTCAGTATTTAAAACATTAGCCAAAAGCTTTGATCTAGATCACAAGTCATTATAAAGGGGTTTTTTCGTCATCAATCAGTCATTTAATTGGAAATTTCAAGGTTTTTTTAAATTTCTCTTCCATTTATTGCATTAGCTTTAATTTCCCTCTGAAGATAAAAATCGTTTTTTATACTCAGTGGATTAGCATTATCAGTCTGTGCAGCTCATTTCAGATCTAGGCTCATTTGGGAACCTTCTCACTTTGGGGTAGATATCACCTTGTTAGGCACAATCAAACCCTCTCATTTATTTTTGACATTTTCATATATGTATACAATGTGTCTTGATCCTTCTCTCTCCTCCTCTCCCACTAAAGCTCTTCTTCACATGTAATCCCCTTCCTACTTACATGCCTTGTTTTTTGGTTTGGGTTTTTGTTGTTGTTTTATTTTTTGTTGGGTTTTCCCCCACTGTGTAAAACTTGGATGCGTGCATGCATGGAAGGTTATTGACCAGAGGAAGGGTAACCCAGCAGCGGTCACACTACCGAAGAACATGAGTATCCCCTCCCCAACACACATCACCTGCCATTAGCTACTCTCCAGAGTGTAGGGTCTCATGAACCCCCTCCATCACCATGATGAAATATTGCTGTCTTCTGGATGCGGCATGGCCATTCTATTCCTGAGCTCACAGCAACCGTGTTAGCACAAGATCAAGCTTGTCTGTGGAAGCTGGGGAGAGCATAGTCATGGGATCATGTGAAAATCAACCACTGTCCCTTCTCCTACAACTCAGGTGCACACATCTACTCCTCTGCTCATTCACCCTGGTTTTTTTTTTTTGGTCTGTTTGATTGATTTGGTTTTGGGTTTTTCATAATCATAACTTGTATTGAGTATTTACTATCCTTCTGCCTCTGGTCTGAGCGATTATATGAATAATCTTATTTAATATCTATGAGGTAGATGCACCTATTAATCCCATTTTACAATGAGGCACCATAGACTACAAGAGAAGGACATACAGAATTACAGATAATGTTGAGTCCAGAACTCACTCTCTTAACTTACCATTAGCACTATTATCACAGAGGGCCTTCTCAAAACATTGAGGTGGACTTAAATGTATTTATAACTTAATAAATGATAACTTCTGAGAATCCTGACACTTTCCACAGGTCATAAGGAAAAAAATTAGGCTAGGGAAGAATTCCTCCGTGGCCAGTCTTCTTTCACAATAAGCTCACTCACAAAAGAGACCAAGGGAAATAACTACAGAATTGACCTGGTCGTGCTTTATAGTTTATTGCCTCAATAAATTTTCTATAAACATAGAGAAATATATTGAGTATGTACATTGGTCAAACCAAATCAATATCAAAATATTCCATCCCCACATCTCAATCATATCAAAAGCTCTATAAGAGTATCTGGGTATCCTTTTACAGTTTGGTAATTTAAACTTGATATTAAGACTTCAGAGACAATGTGGTTTCTGAATATGAGAAGTACGCACTGATGTTTTTGGTCTTCAATGGCTAGATCACTTTGTGGCGTTACCTAAAACAAGATGTGCTGTTGTCCACGAAGCAGCTCAGGAAGAGACGCATGGAGTGGGGAGCCATGCTATTTTGACCGTTTTCATCCAAAGGGATGTGGTAAGTACATCTTATTTTGCTCATCTCCACACAGCACAGTAGCCAAGATGGGAAAAGAAAGGGCACAGCAGAGGTGGGGTCACTAAGAAAGCCATAGTGTTATGATTAACAAAAAGAGCCGCATGGCCTGGTGATGCCCATGGAGTCCCCAGGGGGACGATGACTAAGTGGCCGTGGAAAGAGTTGGCAGATCCCTGAAAAGATAAACATCACCCATCAGAAATCAGCTTTCCTGCCTCTCATCAGGCAGGGGATCTTGGATGGTAACATATTTTAGAAAATGGTTGGTTACAGAAGAGAGACGTGCAAAAGACCAGACCATCATGGAGCGGATGTCATGACAGCTCACTCATTTGTAGCGAAGATTAATTAATCAGCCATGGGAAGTTTTGTGAAAGGCTTTGATATAAGAAAGTTCCAGAAAAGGATGTTTCCTGCTTCCATTCTCTTTGGCTTTCAGATGTCGGACAGAATTTTCACAAGCAGAGAAAATATGTACCAAACTCGTCACTCTATGCACTTAGCCATTCAAAAGGCTCGGTGGTTAAAGGTACTTGCCTGAGTTAGGATCTCGAGACATTTGCAAGCCCAACACACCCATGGCTAATGGGAAGTGGTGTCAGGATAATCCCTAGCCTTGAGGGCCAGCTAGTGTGGACTTCCTAGCAGCAGACATGAGAGAGGCCCAAACACAGTGAAATGAGAGGGTCATCACCACACCCTGAGCTTGACTTCTGATCTCCACAAGCACACCATGAAACACACGTTCCCACATTTACACATGCGCATACATACACATTTTTATTTTTACTTGGAGATAGTCAGGGATTCTAGTATGTGTCTATACATGCATTAATATTTTTCATCATATTTCTCCTCCTACCTCCGTTCTGGGTCCTCCCCTCTGACACCCTCTTCCTTCCCACATCTCTATCAGTCCTCCTCTTATATTGTAATTTTCCCCTCATGAGAGATTACACACAAAGAGAAAACATGTGATTCCTGCCTTTGTGAGATGGTCTTATTTTACTTAAGATGTGATCCTTTAGATCTATTCATTTTCCTGAACACACCATAATCTCATTCTTCCTTGTGGCCAGGAGTTAAAATCATGAATAGAAGTTTTGTCAAAGATTATCTCTGGGGATAATCATGTGTTTTTATATGAATCATAAATCATCTTAATTTTCCTAATGTTAAATCAACCTAGAACTTTTGACTCGAGCCCAGAGTGACTATGATGGGATTACATGTTTTAATTAATCTCATACGTACAGTTTTTTTAAGCTATGTTTACAAGTGCTCATTTTCCTTCCTGGGCATTACCTGTTATATAGCTACATCTCTATGGTAACACATTGACCTTATATATTTAAGAGAACTCACTTCTCTCATCTATATTATTAATTTATTTTCATGAAATTACCTATAAACTAATAAAAATCTTTTATATTTTAATGTATGAAGTTTCTGCACATAGGACCCCTTTTATGTTCTTTTCCCGAATGCATTCATGTGTGCATTGGATGTGCAATGCACATGTGTGTGCCGGTACATATGTGTTAGCGTAAAGGTCAGAAGACACCTTGGTGTGATTCCCATCACCCTCAAGAAGGCTTGAGAGAAGATCACTCATTGGCCAGGAACTGACCAATTAGGCTAGACTGGGTGGCCAGCACACCGCAGGGATCTACCTGCCTTTGTCTCTCTAGTGCTGGGATTTCATAAACCTCCCTTCAAGCCCAACATTTACACTGGTATTGAGAATCAAACTAAGGTCCTCCTGTATGGGAGGCAAGCACTTTATGGACTGAGCCATCTTCCCAGCCCTCTTTGATGTTCTTACTATAGTTCATGTGTGTTTGTTCTTTTGATTCTTCACTATCACAGACTTGTCAGTAATATTATTTTGAAGATTCTTTTGTCTTATGAAATTCTCCTTATTATAGATTTTCATTATATTCATTAATTTCTGGTCAATATGTCTTACTTTTCATGTTGATTTTCCTGTTATTTTCTAATTTTGATTTGCATGATTTGCTCATTGATTTTGTTTGTACGGTTTTCAAATTTCAGCACTTTTAAGTTGTCAGGCTATAAATATCACTCACAAGAGTTTTTTTTTATTAATAGCCACATTGTTTGACATATAGCATTTTCTAAACTACTTCAAAATTTCTTTTAATTTTCCATGTAAAATTCTTTTTTAATCTATATATAGGTTTGCTTCAGCAGAGTATATATTTAAATATATATATATTCCTAGTTGGTTTTATTATGACCAGACATTGCTGTTCTCTTCTTTTTAAAACAGTGTTTAATTTTGCTTATTTTTGAAAGAATGTTTCCTGGGATTCTTGGGGATGGTGATCTCTGCACGTCTATTGGATGGGTTTTTGCCAATCATGTTATTTAACTCCATAAGGGAGAACAGTGACCCTGAGTGTCATGCTACTAGGAACCATAAATCTGAGCACAGACTGAGCAGGCGTAGTGTGGACTTCCATCCTCCACAGCATGGCTCCAGGACTGCAGCTCATGGACATGACACGGTTAAGCAACTTCTGTTTCCTTCTCCTTCCAAAGTTAGTCTCCATGACACAGAAAAGACTTTGGAATAAGCTTGTATGTGATATTTTCAAAAAGCGGTAAGTATATTCAATGAAAGGAATAACAGAAACAATTTCAGTAAACCCTGTTGACCAAGCAGAGTGTGTAAAAAAGCACATGAAACATGCAATGAGACAAGTATTTCCAAGATGCAGCTGCGGAAACAATGGTATTCACGTGCTTTGAGAAGCCCAATCCCACCTGCTGAAAAAATGTCCTCATCCCCAAGGAAGAATCTGAAATTGTAATGAAAGCTGAAATATAATTGAATATTTCCCCTCAAACAGTTGGCACATGCCTGTCATCTCAGGACTCAGTAGGCTGAGGCCGGGGCATCGTAAATTCAAGACCTGTTTCAAAAGTAAAGAAAGAGGGCTGGAGAGATGGCTCAGCGGTTAAGACACTTGCCTCCAGTGCCTAAGGCCCCGGGTTCAATTCTCCAGGACCCACATATGCCAGATCCACAAGGTGGTGGCCCTGGTGCGCTCTCTCTCTGTCTCTGTCTCTCTCTCTCTCTCTCTCTCTGTATCTCTCTGCTTGAAAATGAATAAATAAAATATTTCAGAAATAAATAAATAAAAATAAATCTTTAAAAAAAGTAAAGAAAGAAAGAAAGGAGAAGTTTCTATATGACTTCTTTTGTAATCTTCAAAATTAATCATATTGCTGTACTCCTAAGTCCAGAATTTAAAGACTTTTTAAACTTTTGTGGGTCTAGGAGAAAATAGTGGCAAAAATACATGCCATTCAAAGTATATAGGTGAAGATACATGATGAAATCTTCTGGGAAAAAAAATCAGACCTAATCTCCACGCAGTCCTGGAGATTTGTTGGCTTTGGTGGAATTGCGGTCAGCAGACCACACTCCCTTCTTGAACAGCAGTGAAGCTCTGTGGTCACCTTGGCCTATGACCCTGAGAAGGAAAGAGAAGCGGATGACAGCTGGTGCCAGCATTTCTGCTAGAGAATGTTACCTATGGCGCTTACATCACAGGCAGCTGATTTCTCCTCTGAACCGGAGTGTCATCAACAACACTGGTCACAATCGCCAGCTCTGACGGATATCTTTTAATTCCTTGACCTGTGACCATTCACATTTGAGCAGTATGACAATGGCATTATATCTAAAATTCCAGATTTGATTAATATGTAGCAGAACTCATGACATCTTGATGAGGTTTATGCTGGGTCTCAACTTTTAGTTGTATCTTGGCTTTAAAACTTGGGCTGACTATTGCTGAAGAAACCACAGAATGCCAACGATCAGCATCGAGAGACCCTTCAAGGTCCGGAATGGTATCCAGCCCCCAGATGGTAGTTAGTGCAGTGCTGGAAGGCACTACACAAGCTGCCAGGGGAATTTGATCAACGACACTGGAGTAAACAGAGACCACTGGCATGAAACACAGACTACGGCCATGAGTAGGCTGACCACACCTCCTACTGGGAGAGAGCAGCAAGCCAAGAAAGGAGCACTAGTGCAATGGAGGAGCCTGGGCCTGGGGGAGACAATCAACAGCTTTTAAATTTGGCCAAATATTTCACTCAGTGAGGGGAAGCCCATGACTGGAACTGGGGAATCAGTGCGATATGCACCGGATCCCATACTCTTGGGCTCCCAAGAAAAGATGCCCTATGAGAGCAATTGATGGAGAGGCTACTAAAAATAGAATCTATGTAATCCAGAATTGTGTATATTTGTTAACCTATACTGATCTCACTCTCCGATGGAGATTGTGTTAGTATTTTTCAGGATGCAGCGAGAGAGCTGGGGCCCATTTAACCCTACCAACCGACCATAGGCCGATAGCTGAGATTCTTGCAAGAGATGAGCCACCACAGTCATACCGTGGAGGATCCATATGGAGCCCCGCAGAGAATGATGGGATGAACAAGGGACCCACAGCCACAGCCATTCAATCAACACAGGATAAGCTAGGTGAAAGAAACCAACAATTTTCAACACAAAGATCCCTAAGCTCACAACATTAAAGCAGCCTTAATACTCACCCACCACGACTCAGGGAACTGAGTGGAAGAGGGGGCGGAAAGATTGTGAGAGCCATGGTGGGGGAGACTATCAGAGGCATGACACCCCTCAGTAACAACACACCTGGGCCAGGAGAACTGGGCTGAATACTAGGCTATCCATGGTCCCCTGCCACAAAGACTGATCCAAACAGCCCACAGAGGAGGAAGATATCCAGCTTATTGGGCATGGAGAGGGGGGGCATTGGGGAATTGGGGATAACAACTCCTTGTTTGCCTACTAAATAATGTAACTCATTATGAACAATAAATATATATTTAAAAAAAAAACTAGGGCTGAGGAGAGAGCTCACTTGGTAATGTGCTTGTCTTGTAAACATGAGGACCTGAGTTCAATGTCTAGTACCCATGTAAAATGTCATGTGGTGTGGCACATGACTATAATTCCAGCACTGGAGAGGCAGAAACAGGAGGAGCCCTGGGCTCCCTGGACAGCCAGTCTAGCTTGATTTTTGAGCTCCAGGCCAATGAGAGATCCTGATTCAAAGAGGTGAACAATGTTCCTAAGTATGGCGCTCAAGGTCTCAGGGTTGCCCTCTGGCCTCCACATACCTAGTGCATTGTCACACATGAACATGAGCCCACACACATGAACACAAAGAGATGCACACGTTAAAAATTCCAAATGGTCTAAATGGGTCAGGGGAGGAGAGGAGGAGGTTGGAAGAGGGAGTTATGAATAAGCCATGTGGACACCTACTTCTTCTCTAGTTAATAATATATGTGTTAAAAAAAAAGAGAGGAGTTTGCTGGGCGTGGTGGCATACGCCTTTAATCCCAGCACTTGGGAGGCAGAGGTAGGAGGATTGCCGTGAGTTCAAGGCCACCCTGAGACTACATAGTGAATTCCAGGTCAGCCTGGACTAGAGCGAGACCCTACCTCGAAAAACCAAAAAAAAAAAGAGAAGAGTTTGAGCAGAAATGTCCTATGGAGGTGGATAATACTGTGCTCAGAAGACATAGATTATTACCAAAAAAAACTTCAGTGCTAGGGGTGAGATGTTTTCCAGAGAGTTAGTGGTCAGGGATGTCCCTGATGCCCCAAAACATTACAGGCTATTGCCAAGGCTCTTGGTTGCCCACTAGAACTAGACGGTAAGACCCAGTTACTAAAGACTCCACTTGCTTGGACTGCAGGTCACTGAGGAGTCCAGCTGGAGCTGTGCTGGAAGTTTCCTTGCTGACTACTTATCAGGATGCTGGAAACAGCTATGCAGGCTGTTGGAGGAGAAAAGCCATCAAGGGTCTTAACCAACAGTGGCCCTGCCAGCTTTATGGCTGACCAGCCAGGCCAAATGTACCAACTGGTGCAATTGTGGCAGGTCTGTTATAGGGGAAACAAACTGATCTCTGATTGGATTTAAGTCCTGCCTCCCAGGAGGGAATTCCTGCCTATCAAAAGCCTAATGGTGAGGAGGTCATAAGCCCTAAGGGGGAATCTACTACTGCTGTCTGACTAAATGAATGTATCAAGCCCACCAAGCTGCCCTCTAAGTACTTATGTTTATGCCCATAGATTAATGCTACACTCACTTTTAGAAAAAAAAGCTGCCAAAATGTTTATTTGGTGTGTCTCCAGGATATCTCCTAGAGAAATTCCTACATGTATACATCCAGAGACATATTCAAAGTTGTTCATAACCGAACCATTCATTACCCTAAGCACTAGCAACACAAATGCTAATCAACACATGAAATTGAATAAATAAGTTGTCGTGTAGTCATATACTCAGATGCTACTTAGAGGTGAATATAAACAAGCTACAGATAGACACATCACAGGAAATGCAGTTTAAACACATAATGTGATTGAAAACACGTTGTCAAATAGTGAATGAGTACAACTCCATCCATGTGGATTCATAACCAGGTAAAATTAACATATTGTCTAAAAATGAATTATAGCTTTGAGCTGTTTCTAAAGAGAGTTTGGGGGTGAGTAGATGGCTCAGCATTTAAGGGCACTTGTTCACAAAGCCCTGACGGCTGGTTTTGATTCCCTAGTACACACATAAGGCCAGGTGCACAAAATGACACATGCATCTGAGGTTATTTGCAATGGCAGGAGGTTCTTGTTCTCTCTCTCTCTCTCTCTCTCTCTCTCTCTCTCTCTCTCTCTCTCTCTCTCTTCTTTCTCTCTCCTTTGCAAATAAATAAATAAAATATTTTTTTAAAAAATAAAATAAATAGGGGCTGGAGAGATGGCTCAGCGGTTAAGGCACTTGCCTCCAGTGCCTAAGGCCCTGGGTTCAATTCCCCAGGATCCACATAAGCCATACCCACAAGGTGGCGGCCCTGGTGTGCACTTGCATGCTCTCTCTCTCTCTTCTCTCTCTATCTCTCTCTGTATCTCTCTGCTTGAAAATGAATAAAATTTTAAAAAAATAAAATAAATAGAAAGAGGAGGGAACGAATAGAATGCAATTCAGGGTCACAAATAATGCACAATTTGGAATCTCTCTGTAGGGGAAGCAATTTAGGGAGCAGGCTGAAAACACAGGGAGGTTTAAGTCAGAGACAGTAGTTTCTTCCTGCATTAGGCCATATGTACATAAGCTTCATTATATCATTATAAAGTTAAACGAAATAGAGGACTCTACCCTGACCAATTATGGCAGTGTGATGAAGCATGAATTTTAATCAATGTAAGTCTATGAATCAGGGACACATGAGAAAGAGCCAGCACAACTAGGGAGTGATTATCACCAAAATCAATGAAGACCTTCTTGATCATGGCTCCTACTAATGGTTGAGAAGAGAGGGAAATGAATGCATCTAAGTTATGAACTATGGATTAGTTAGTTTTCTCATGGCTGTGCACAAATACCCCATCCAAAGGAACTTTCTCTAGCAGCATAAGGGAGAAAGGATTTGCTTTGGCTCATGGTTTGAGGGGCTACAGAACATCAAGGTGAGGAAGGCATGGTGGCCAGAAGCTTCACAGCAGTGGAAGCAGCTGTACCTGCTCCTCACATCTTGGGATAACAGAGGTCAAGAGAAGTGGGGCCAGGATCATAGATCCCAAGGCCTGTCCCCCAGTGTCCCACTTCCTGCAGCTCTGCTCCACATCCCAAAGGTTTTACAACCTCCCAAAATGGCACTGCCACCTGATGACCCAGTATTTAAACACATGGACCTGTTGGTGAATTTCCCTGGGGTGACATGAACATACATCTATTCACCCCAGATAGGGCTCAGGCCACACACCAAAGTACAACGACACCAAAACCAGCTTTGGTGGACACAAAAGTCTATTGGGGTTTCTTTATAGAGCAGGGTGAGGGGTTGCATACATGGGTGTACTCCCAGCCAGCTGCATCACAGAAAAGCCCACCCGTGACTCAACTCACATAAGCTGCATGTCTGGAGCTCACTGCACAACCTGCAGGAGGCTCAGCGGGTCAGAGAGTCTTGAGCACACTAAATGACTTGCAGGCTGATCAGCTGGTCAGAGAGTCTCTTCCCAAGCACTTATTTTTCTTTTAGTTAACCTTAGAGCAGGGTCTTGTACCTTTTCCCAGACTTGTTGACTTCCTGACTCCAAGCTTCCTTCTTCCCCCAGGTGGAAATGTTTTATTTGCTACATAATAATGGTTAAAGTCTGCCCCTCAAGAGTTGTTTGTCATTCCTATAACCTTGGGGAGTGGTCGTGTGACCTTTTAAATTTGAGCTCTCCAAGTCTTGACCTCCCTGGCTCTCCAGGGCCTCCCTTCTCTCTTCAGAAGGGAATATTTCAATTTGGAGGAATCTGCTGTTCAAATCATAACAAGGACTGTTCCAGTTTCTAACATAGAGCTGGTGCTCAAAGCTTCATACAGTATCTATTGGTTAAACTCTGTTTATGTATTTATACATCTTTCCGTATGTGTGTGAGAATCCATGAATTGTGAGAGGTAAAAGAATGCACAGCTAGACATGCTTACATGTGTATTACAGATTCAATTGTGTCTCTTAAACACATGGGAGCATGTTTGGGTGGGAGAGGACAGTGGTGGACTCCTAGGGTGGAAGTTTGAAGGTAGCATTTTTGGGCTACCCAGAAAACTACTGGTTTTGTCACCTCTGTTTACCTGCCATCTGTGTGATGGACAGTGGTGTGAAGAAGATTGTACACTTCGTGGTTGGGGCTTGAACAGCTCCACTTCACTCTTCAACACCATGTGAATATTCTTATTATAAAGACAGTAGCCCACAGTGGGAGCAGCGTCATTTCTTTAGGCATCAGAGAGCATTTGCACATATGTCCTTTTTAATCCCAATTATTGACTACATTCATTTCTCACAGCTGTTTCCATGGCATCTCATTAAAAATAGTCATCATTTACTGAACACAATTTCAAAAAGAAAAACATTCATGCACAGCCTCCCAAACTCATGTCACCATGTAGAGCTACATTTTCTTTCTACTCACGTGTACATTTTTAAAGAGATGCGATCATAAGGAACATAATATTTTAATTCCACTGTTTTAACATCATAATATAAACATTTTTTTCTTTATCTTTCATGGTCTTCATCATTATAATTTTAATGGCTGAATAATATTCTATAGACTAAATGTTTCATAATTTACTAAACAATTTCACAACTGTTTTGTTTCTCAGAGCCCTTTTTGTAGTAGCTATTATAAAGCTGCTATAATGAACATTTTCCTGCATCTAGATTTTCTGCTTTTGTGAAATTATTTTCTCAGGATCCAGTCCCCAGGGTGGTACTCTGGGGTTAAAGGTTATGACTATCTTTACTGATCTTGCCTTATATGGCCATATTGATTTCAAGAGCATTATAAAAGTTAACAGTTGTCACTAGCAACTTACCAAAATGCCTATTTAAACATAACTAGCTAATATTGGTTGGTATTATTCAACTCTTCTGTCCTAAATTCTCCCAAGATAGAAGTTCTTGGTTCTTATTTTTCATTTTGTCAAATTAAAACCTTCCCTGAATCTGCCTTGCCCAAACCCTCCTCACCAATTTGATTGAATGACAGAAGATGTTTATCTGTCTGTGTGTGGTGTGTGTGCTATGTGTGATAAGTACATGTGGTGTATGCACATCTGTGTAGGTATGTGTGCATGGATCTGCATAGGAAGATGTCGAGCAACCTCTATAGCTCTTCCACCTGATTTCCTTGAGAGAGGTTCTCTCACTGAATCTGGAACTGATGAATTTTGTTAGACTGGACCAAGGAACCCCAGAAATCCTTCTGCTTCTACTCTCCTTGGGGCTTAGGTGACAGGCAAGCACAACCAAGCCCAACTTTTTATGTGAGTGTTGGGATCAAACTCAGGTCCTCACGCTTGTAGAGCAGGTGCTCTTTCTCACTGAGCCCTCCAGGCCTACACTACAAGTGCTGCTGCTGGGTACCCAAGACCATGTGGGCGTTCCATCTCCCCAGGAGCCTCTTCTGTGGTAGGAGCCCACTCTGGCTGTAGACAGGCATGTGTTAAGAGAAATTCATTGCTCAAGATTCTTCCCTTGCCTAAGTGTATCTCAATATTTTTGTAGATGTTTTAAGATCTTCCCTCTCCTGCAGATTTTCATTTTCATGCTTTTAATCTAAGTGTTAGACCTTCACCTTCTCTACACTAACTTCAACATGTCCTGATGAAAAGCATTTCCCTTCAAAAATTTACCTTTTCTGAGGATTCTTGTACATGGAGAGGAGCTGCTTGAATCTAGCAGCTTAGCTAGTGTCCCACGTTCTGTCATCCTCATTTGGAATCCTGAGAGCCAGCGGTCAGGACCATGAGGTACTGATTAAGGCCCACCAGCCCACAGGCATGGACTACCCTGCTCCAGTAGTCATCCCATCCACCAGCCCTCTGTAGACATTGATTCCCTGGTCCCTGGTCCCACCCAAAGTCACCCAACCCCCATCCTGCAAGTGCAATCCATTACCAAGCCCATGTCAGTTGGCGGTTGCCTACAAAAGCCAACAGGTGGACAGCTGAAATTTGAAGTCAATTTTACCATTTTCCATGGTTCATTCCTCACTACATAGTCTCTCAGATTTCCTTCTAGGTTACACTTTCACATTTTACCCACTGCCTGAGACGACCTCTGCCTTGAGTTCAGAATCCTGGAAAAGCAGCATCCCTAATAAAGACACCTGAAACTGTGGCAGTGATAGGGAGGGAACACACACAAAGATGGTGGAACAAAGCTTTGAAATGAATGCGTCACTTCTACGATGCTGTGATTGCAAATGGTTTCTCCTGTTTTTGTTTCCCATGTGTGGATCAAACAACAGCGAGAAGGTAAAACAGTGGAAAAACAAGAATGACGTGACACACTCCACACACCAGATTCTCATACAAGGCATCTGCCCTGGAGTATTGACCTTTATTCCCTTTCACTCGTGAGGATTGGGAAGGTAATAGCCATTCCTTATACTATATAACAGCAGACATACTAAGTTAGAACACACACAGCAATACTCGCTTAAATGCTTTTAATAAGCCTCTGTGTCCCTCCTTAGTTTTGAGGACATTATACGACTTGAGAACAATATTCAAAATGAAAGTGAACATTGCAGTGTTCTTTGAACCCATTGTCACTATGTAATATCATTTGTTGTCACCTGTTAAAGTCAAATTATTGTATAGGTTATACCATTTGCCAGTCACTCTATGCATTTCTCATTTTGGAACTGGGTTTCTACCTGAAATGTTATATTTTTAGATATAACTATAAAGTTGGTATCTAATTTCAGAACATTTATATACTGAATTATGAAAATCTATAACTCTGACAACTTGAATCCCTTCTGAAGAAAATGACTTTTTAAGCTTGCGTCTCTGTAGCACAGAAATGATTGTGTAAACCAGTAACGTGGGCTTAATGTCTCATAAAAGTAGACAACACTCATCATTAGACTGGATGAGGAAGTTCACAACAGAGGGAGAACACAATGGGAAATAATTAGAATCCAGGAACGCCTGTGGCACCAGAGAAGGTCCTTTCCATGACGTTTCTTATTCATGTCAGATTTTTTAAAAAAAGTATGTCTCCAGCCTCCTCCTATCAAAACAATTGCATTTTGTTCATGGAACACATGCCTTTCTGAGTTCTAAGAACAACAGAGAATCCTAAATGCTTCTAAGGAGGTTAAACAGAGAAAGTCTTCCATGAAACAAGAGATTCTGGAAAGCACAGAGTGAGGTCTGTCTATCTTGAACATATATTTCTTCATCAAGTCAATGATGAATGAAAGAGAAGGCTTTTTTAATTTCACGAAGATTTTGAAAGCATACTTCCCGGCACCACTTCTAGTGGATATACTTCAGCAAGATAATAACCCATCCATGCAGAAGGCAAGCATGAGATGATGGGAAAACATTCACCAAGTGACGGACAAAACCAAAGCATCCTTACTGCTAGCCTGACAACCAGCCCCAGGTTGATAGTGACAGACATGGTCATCAATCAGTACCTATCAAAACTGAAATCCAGAGGCGACAGAGAACTCAACAGTAAAGCAGACTGCCAACAGGCCTGCCATGGTTCAGGGAACTTTGCAGAAGAGCCAGCAGGAAGATTGTAAGAGTCACAGAGTGGGTAGGAATACCCTGAGGCACAGTCCCCTGCTACCCCAAAGGGACTGATTGAGGCCTTCATGCTTGCACGGTGATTACCATAACCTCACTCAGGAGGGTCTCCAGGGTGATGGGAACTGGACCAGGGGATATAAGAGAATAACCTGTTATAATTAATATGAAATAAAAATATTAAAAGAACAAAAAAATAGATTGAGAAAAAAGCATTTTTGTCTGACATTTGCTCCTGCTTGAAATTAGAAAACAAAACAGCCAGAGCATCTGTATCCATTAATGGAGCCTCGGCTTCCAGCCCTTCAGACACAATAAGAATAATGTAAGCCCCAGGGATCCTCCTCTTTCTACTTCCCGCACTCCCCTATGCCCGGCTGAGAGGGATGGAGCTCAGGGAATCATACCTGCAAGGCAAGAACTTAACCAAATGAGCCATCGTCCACCTTTCCTTTATTCTTTTGTATAATGTCTTTAATGTTTGACTCTTCAGTTCCTTAAACCTAGTTCAGATCTTCCGTCTCAACTGGTTTTTTTCTGGTCCTGGGGGTGGAACCGGGGCTCTTGCACATGCTACATGTGTGCTCTGCCACTGAGCTCTAACCCAGCCCCACCTCATAGTCTGCTGCTCCCACCCATCAGTGCAAAGCGACAGTCAGTAATCTGTGTAGCCCAGAAGCACCTGCTCACTCGATGGGTGCGGATTTCAACCACTGAATAGCTCCCCTCCGCGTGGTTTATGTGAGAACATAGATAATACAACAACCTACCTTGGCACCCATGGAGTTGAGTGGAAATCGGATGGGGAAATGCCATCCCCAGGGGCACTTTCAAACACAAACAGAGATAGAGTGTACACAAATCATAGGAACACGCAGCCCCTAGCAGAGAGCTTGAACACGGGCCCACTCAATAAACCTCTATTGAATAGGATGGAATATTGCAGGGTTTATTGTCCACAATAAAATGGGCGCCAGACACACCATTTGATGTCTCTATCTGAGAATAGCTCCCGAGGTGCTTACCCTTGACAAGGTGACCCCATCAACTAGTGAACCTCATGATTTGAAAAGGACGGAAAGAATGCAACAGCAGCCAAAGTAGCCATGACCCTGGCGTCACTTTGCTGTCCCTTCCAAGATGTGTTCACTTCACAGCGAGAAGCTGGACAAACAGCTCAACTGGAAAGAAGAATGAGACGCTCTGGGCTTCGCCATTCTTGACGGTTCTTTAAGGGTCCGTGCACTCAGCTGCAGACACAGTCATTTTCCCTTTCACAGCAGTGACAGCCAGAATCAGCTTTGCTTATGCAAAATCAATTGTTCAATACCCTAACTATCATCCATACTGAAGAAATTGAATTTAACGATGAGCATTAGCAATCTCCGTGCACATGATATGTGGGGGAGGAAAGCACGAGATGTTAACTGTTCAGCAAACATGCTTGAGTCTGTGCAATTTTCATGATGATGTATAGTTGACCCAGGAGAGGTGTTTCTGGCCTGACCGCTATCAGCTCATTCTGCCAGGGCAATTCCAGAGTAGGCTGTTGCTGAAACCTGAAAGGGGGGTTGAGGGGTGGAAGTGAAGCTCACATTACCTGGTTAAAACACAGTCTGTTTTCAGATCAATAATCAGCACTTGGGCAAGTGATGTTGGAATAGATAGAACGAGTCTCTCTGGTTCGTTTTTATTAAGGTGGAGTGGATTTTATTGAGGCTGTTATGATCGGTTGATGGCAAAGCTGGAGCAAAAAACTTACATGGAGGCGAGGAGGGGTCTCTCTCAAGGACAGCCAGAAATCTATCACGTCTGACAGCTCCCAACACACCTTGGGCCTGCCGATTCCTTGACCAAAGGGCTTCCATCTATGGAGGAGCCCTTGTGTGGTACAGGAACTTCCCCATTCCACAACCTTGCCTACAAGCGTTATGAGAGATAACAAAATGGATATTCTTATGGCTGAAGTTGGAGTCAGAATGGCACGCTTTCCACTGGAGAGGAGCGTGTTTCACAGCTCTCTGCCCCTTGTTGAGGGCTGGGTCTGTAAACCAAGCAATCCACATTCCCAAAGGGAAATTACAAAGCAGATGGGAATGGTGTGATTGCTTCCTCCACAACCCTGCCCTCGAGGGACCAGAAAAGACACTCGACCCACATCCTCCCCAGCCCTCACTTGTGTGCAGAGGGACTGAGTGACAGGGACAGCCAGTGTGGTTTAGCTGAGTGAGGCATTGTCATGCACGTGGGGTTTCTGAGTTAGGCGATGTTTTGTTGTTGACATGTCTCCAGTCCTGGAATGTTTTGCTCTCTGGCTCTGCTGGGCCACTGTCTACACTCTCCACCATGACACTGCGAATGTGCCTCATCTGTCAGCCTCACCTCAAAATGACTCTTGCTGGGGTGTCTCCGATTACCCACATCACACGTTGGCATTGCTCCTCGCCCAGTGTTCCTGTATTTCACTCTATTCTTCATACGCCTCAGAGGCCTGTAGAATGACTTATACAGCACCCTAGTGCCTGAGCAAAGTGGAACAAAAATAACAATGCCCTCGCCAGCCTTTGTGACAGTTAAATTAGGTAATACATGTAAAATGCCCAGCCTCATGACTCGCAGTCATCATTTTCAACAAACAATGGCATTATTATCACTTTGCATCACAAAGTACACTTTTCCTTTAGGAAATCAATTTTCTCAACTTTTACTCCATTGGTCAAGTGGGTTAGCTAGAGATTGTCTTTGTGTTTCCTCCAGGGTGTGACAAGCAGGTCGAATGTGGAGATCTGTCCGACTGTGTGCCAGGACTGATCAGAAGATCCATCTGTGCATCACTGAATTTTGTGAGGTCAATTTCGAAAGGGAAGCGATCTTTCCTGGGGTTTGAGTGGTGAGGTATAAGTGGGGG
>PVHP010028042.1:0-23427 GCA_004024765.1 Zapus hudsonius
GGGGGGGGGGGAGAAAGAAGAACAACTTCAGGTGTGACTCCCAGGGGCCATCCACTTTACTTTAAAATTTTTTCTTGACACAGGATCTCTCACTGACCTAGAATTTGCCAATGAGGCTAGACTGGCTGGCCAGGTGGTCACAGAAAGGTGCCTGTCTCCACCTCCCCAGCACTGGGGCCACCTCCAAAAGAGTGCATGGCCACCCTCCCTCACCCCACACACAGCCTCTCTAATCAGCACTTCCTGACTGTGGTGGAGGGAAAGTGATGTCCCCAGAGACTCATGGTGGAGGGCATGTGATGTCCCCAGAGACTCATGGTGGGAATGTGATGTTCCCGTAGGCTCATGTGCTTGAGCACTTAATCCGCAGCTGGAGGTGCTGCTCAGGAACGTTGGGGAACCTGCAGGAGGCAGAGCCCTGCTAGGGGGCTGGCCTTGAGGTGTCACAGCTGGTTCTACTTGCTGACTTGCTTTACTTCCTCCCTGCTGATGTGACATGTGACCCAACTTCCTGCTCCTGCCATGCTTTCCCTGCCATGAAGAACTCTCTGGAACTCTAAGTCAAATTAAACCCTTTTCCTTGGATAAGCTGTTTCCAGTCAGGTATTTTATCCCAGCAGCAAGAAACTGATTGATACCCTGACCATCCCTGAGGTCACCCAACCCTTTCTGAGAAATTCCCACATGCCTCCTCAGACACCCCTTGCTTGCAAGCCTCAAGGCCAGCACCTGGCCCTCTACAACTCTTGGCCTCCCTGGCCATCTCTGTGGAGCACAATGGACATCTCTCTCTGAGAATCCCCAAGGCCCCAAGCCCAACCCAAGTGGGCAACAGCACAGCCTTGGCCTGTGAAGACTCCTTGTGTCCCCTGCCTCTAGGTAGGTGAAAAGCCACAACATAAAGTGTTTTAAAGGCCCAAATACAATGGAGAAGGGAGCTGGCATCTTGCACTCAGGGTGATTTTGCTTTGATAAAAAGAAACGTAGGGCAGGGGAGATAGTTCAGCAGTTAAAGGGACTTGCTTACAAAGCCTGCTGGCCCTGATTCAATTCCCTATTACCAATGTAAAGCCAGATGCCCAAAGTGATGTATGCATCTAGAGTGCATTTGCGGTGGCAAGAGACCCCAGTACACCTCTCTTTCTCTCCCTTCCCCTCTCTCTGATAGCAAATAAATGAAAATATCTTTAAAAGAAATGGAGGCTAGAGAGATGGCTCAGTGATTAAAAGCACTTTCTTGCAAAGCCTGGTGGCCTGGGTTTGATTCCCCAGTACCTATGTAAACTCAAATGCACAAAGTGGCTCATGTGTCTGGAGTTCATTTGCAGGAGCAGGAGGCCCTAGCATACCCAATCTCTTTCTCTCAAATTAATAATAAATAATAAAAGGAAGAAATGGGGGCATGGAAGGTGACTCAGGGGATAAAGAGCTTGCTGCACAAGTGTGAGGACCAGAGTTCACACTCAGGTAAATGCCGGGTAAGCATGGCAACACGTCTGTAATCCCAGCGGAGGGAAGCAGAGATAGGGAATCCCTAAGATAAGCTAACTGGCTAGTAGACCAGCTGAATGGGTGAGCTCTGGGTTTAAGTGAGAGACCTTGCCTCCATAAAAGAGGAGAGTGAGGGAGACATCCAACATCAGCTTCTGGCCTCCATGTGCACACACATGTGCATACCCCCCACACACACACAAAGAAATGGAGGTAAGGGAGATAGCTCAGTGGATAGTGCTTGCAATGCAAGCTCGATGGCCTGAGTTCTGATCCTCAGAACCCACATAAAGCTGGACACAGTGCTGGAGCATCTGTAATCCTAGCGTACCTACAGCCAGAAAGCAGGCAGAGACAGGAGAATCCCCCAGAAACTTGGGGGTCAGTTACTCTGTCAAATGAAGTGGCGAAGCAGAAAACCTGCCTCAAACAAAGTGGAAGGTGAGAACTGACACCCTAAGTTGTCCTCTGACTTCCACCTGTTCCATAGTATGCACGTGCCCACATTCACACATATCCACAAACATCAAACACACAATGTAAACACACACACACACACACACACACACACACACACACACACACACACACGAAATGGAAGCCATGTGTGGTGGCTTCCTGTAATCCCAGCACTCAAAAGGCTGCAGCAGGAGGACTGCCACAAGTTCAAGGCCTGGCTGGGCTTCATAGTTAAGTTTCAAGCCAACCTGGACTAAGAGTAAGACCCTGTCACACAAAAAGAAATTAACTTAAAAAGAAAGAAAAAAAGGGAAGGGAATGGAAAATTACAAGTACGTAACCACAAAGTCTCCTCCCAAGGCCTCAAAAACAAGAGGTTCAGGGGCTGAAACTTCAAGATGGCCCCTCCCTCCTGTCCACCCCGATTCTAAGACAGAGTGACTCTATCTTTCCAATAACAAGAAGTCCCTGCTAAGCCCTTTTCCGAGGAGGGGGTCTCACTCTAGCCCAGGCTGAACTGGAACTCACTCTGCAGTCCCCAGCTGGCCTTGAACTCACGTCAGTCCTCCTACCTCTGCCTCCAGAGTGCTGGGATTAAAGGTGTACAGCACCACACCCAGCCATTTTGAGGTTTTTAGAAAGATTTCTTATGGCCCTTCTTCTTGCGGCCACTGGAGAGGGTGCCATTGACAGTGGGCACTTGCTCTCAGGCCACATACCTTCCTAATCTCAGAAGGTAGAGTGCAGTCTGTTTGTTCAAAGGGGACAGAGTTGTTTCTTAAAAGGCCACTGGGAGTGCAGGAAAGTCCGACTGAGTAGAGCACGCCCCTGGTAACCAGATCTGTTTTTCTGGAAGTGTGACCTGTCTTTTCCTTTCTGCCCAATTCTCGCCTCTGCCACACAAACACTCGGGAACAGAGCGCCAGGGCACATGTGAGGCTGCTCCCTGAGAAAGTCTGCCTCTTTCTTCTCCAGGAAGAATTCCATTTCTGATGGAAAAACAAGCCCAAGCCACCTCGGCAGAGCAGGGAGTGAGGTCAGCGCAGGCTGACATGGGTGGAGGATGTCTCTCCTTCCAACAGGACAATGTGGAACACATTATCATTCCACTAGGAGGGAAAGACCGAGCAGCCAACTTTGCACACTTAGCTCCCACCCCCTTCCATAAATCCTATCTTTACCGCTCCAGCTGGAGGGAAGCTTTAAATGGGAACATAATTCAATCAGGTTTCATTCTGCCCAGACAGTCTCTTAGCCAGGGGACTGACTTCTCCCAGTGGGATTAAAGTCTCAACTCTAGAGGTGCCCTCGCAGCACCCAAGGCACCCGGTAATCAAATTCTTTTTGGCAATTCAGATGTAACCAAACATTTGACTAGGCGACAGAGACAGCAGGGGCGGGCAGGTCTGCAGTGGGCCAGGCCCCAGCCCAGGGGACAGAAGCCAGATGCCTCTAGCAGCCGGGGAGCTGTCTGAGAGCCGGGCACTCGTTGGGGAGGGGTCGGTGGCGGCTGGGAGTGGAACAGAAATAGCTGGGAAACACGGGTGCGGGGTGCAGCGGGACGGGTGTGGGCGGGGGGTGTCACGGCGAGCCTGGAAGAGGGAGGGACCCCCTCGCTGAGCTCTTCCTTGCAGCTCTGGGGAAACTAAAGGCTGAGGTCCCCCCGCCCCACCCCCACCCCACCCCCATGCGCGGGTTTGGGGACCACCTTGCACCCGCCGGACTTCGGGGTGCAGCTCCCGGGGATGCTCCAGATCCCCCAGCGCTAACCGGTTTCCATGGCAACCGAGCAAGCACCCGAATTCACTGAGGGAGGGGGAGACCACGACCCTCCCAGCCTCGGCCGCCTCCCCTCCATCCCCCCGCCCCAGCGCGCGCCTCCCGCGGCCCTCCCGGCCTCGGCGCCCGGGGGTCCCCCGCAGCCGCCCAGGACCCTCCCTCCCCGCCTCCGCCGCCTTCCTCGCGCGCCCCGCACTCACCTCGACGCAGCCCACCGCCCCGTCCCGGTCCTCGTCCCCGCGCCCGCCGTTAGCGGAGCGGGTCCTCGGGACACGCGCGTGCCGCGCACCGCGCCTCCTGCCGGCCGCGCAACGGCAGGGGCGGGGCCTGAGGAGGGCGGGGCCTGAGTGGGGCTGGACTGTAATATGACACCTCAGCAACCAATAGGCAGAGACAAGACTCCCGGGTGGGCGGGGTCACGAGGAGAGGGGCGGGCCTGGCCTGATAGCCAGCATGGGGCTGTGCTCTAGCGCCTCCTGCTGACCAGCCAATAGTCTGAGATGAAGCTTTAGAGGGCGTGGCCTTGGGTCGGGGTGGGGCTTCGTTGAAGGGGCGGGGCTTCGCCGAAGGGGCGGGGCTCAGCAAGAAGGGCGTGGCCGGTGCTAGCCTGTGTGTTGCTTTTGGGTTTGACTCTCGACCCTAAGTGGACGAGGATGGACAGGACAAGGTAGTGTCCCTCGATTTATGAACATTGGAAGGGGACAAGAGAGGCTAAATAAATCCTCCCTCACTCAGAGGTCAGAATTTTATTTATTTTTTTGAGACTGGCTCTCATGTAGCCCAGTTTGGTCTCGAACTGTGTAGCCAGGGATGACTTTGAACCTTTTGTTTTTGTCGAGGTAGGGTCTCACTCTAGCCCAGGCTGATCTGGAATTCACTGTGTAGCCCAGGCTGGCCTTGAACTCATAGCAATCCTCCTACCTCAAGGTTAGAGGTGTGCACCACTACCCCCGGGGATCTTGAACTTCTGATTCTCCTGCCTCCTTCTCCTGAGAGGTAGGATTATAAGTGTGCACCACCATGCCTGATTTATGCTGCACCGAGGCTCAAACCCAGGACTTCATACAGTCTAGGCAAGCATTCTACCAAGTGATCTGCATTCCTAGCCGTCAGCAGTCAGAATTTTAAGACAAGCCAGATCATGGCTGTAAAACATCCAGAAGGGGGCCAGGTCAGCTCTGTTAACGTAGTGCACTTTAACCTAGACCTGAGAGCTTCATGTCTCAAAATGCAAGATTCCAACCCTTGGCAGGCACTTTTTTGTTAACAGCTAGTGAGTGAGGTATAATGCTTTATAAAAATGATCCCATGTTTAATTGCCAGGCATTCACAAACCACAGATTCTATGCCCCTGTTTTGCCTGAGCTCACAGCATCTCTTGCAAAGCACATTATTCTACTTTCCACTCAAAGAGATAGAGGCTCAGAGAGGCAGCTAGTGGTCAATCAAGACTTGTTTGTGTGATGAAGTAAGACCACTCATGAATCTTCACAGGACCTCCCATGTGCACCAACCTCCTCACACACACCGGGTTGGGCAGCTAGAACCAAACAGTGAGCTGGAATGTTTCTGCACAGATTCGAACAACCCAGGGCAAACTTGTAGAGGCCATTATCAGAGCTGGAGGGAGAGCCTGGACCCATCCCTGGGTAGTCCTACCATTTCCCTCACCATGACCAGGCCCATTTCCCACACTCCCTACACCTCTCTTGAGCAAGGCTTTTCAAATTGTATGTTGGAAGCCAGATCTGAGCTGCTGTCTGTGTTTGTCAATAAAGTTTTATTGGAAGACAGCTCCACCCACTTGTTTATGTATTGTCTGTGATGGGCTGAGAATTTACAGCCTGCTATGGATTAAATTAAAAAAAAAAAATGTGTCCCCAACCCCACTCCTCACACATGTGTATTGGGTGGGGAAGTGCCAGGGTCACTTTACAGCTACAAATGAACTCCAGACACACGCTCCACTTTGAGAGTCTGGCTTTACAAAGGTGCCTGGGCATTGTAGTCAAGGCAGGAGGCTTTGCAAGCAAGCACCCTTGGCCACTGAGCCATCTCTCCAGCCCAGTGACCTTCAATTTCTGCTCCTTCTGCCTCCATATCCCTAGTGCTGATGTTGTAGGTGTGTGCCCCCACACCCAGATTTATGTGCTGCTGGGGATCAAACCCAGGGCCTCATGCCTTGTGGAAAGCAGTCTGCCAATAGATGAATATCCCTAGCCTTAGAAGGGTTGGTTTCTCTGGTGGCCTCTTTCCTTGATTGCAGATGATCTTCTCACTGTGTTGCCACGTGATTTTCCTCTGTGCACACATCTCTCTGGTGTCTCTTGGTACCTCCATACAAGGGCTCCAGGCTGCTTGGATTAAGACCCACTGTAACCATCTCATTTTGGCTTCTCTCTTTAAAGACTCTCCCTCCAGTCACATTCTGAAGTTCTGGAAATCAGGGCTTTAGCATAGTAGTTTTAGGAGGGGCACACACACACTCCATGACACCAACTTTCATCAGATGGGTCATTTCTACTCATCCTTTAAAAATCAGACATGGCTGGGGAGATGGCTCAGTGGTTAAAGGTGTTTACTTGCAAAGCCTGCTGACCTGGGCTTCGATTCCCTAGAACTCATGTGTGCTGGTTAAGTTTTGTTGTCAACTTGACCTTTCAAGCAATCTTGGGTGGGTCTCTGAGGATGTTCACAGGAAGGCAGCCTCTCAGTAGGGGGCAGGATGTAAGGAAGCTCAAAGGAGCTGGAAGTAAACATCCTTTCCTGTGTGGGCAGTGCAGGAAGGAAATTCCAGAGACTCAGGAAGCCATTAAGTCTGTGGAAGGATTGTAAGACCCCACCCTAAGCATATATAAAAGGGAAGAAATTCTCTCCTTGGCCCTCCTGCCTGTTTGCGGTTTTGTGTATGTGGTGTTGGTGATGGGTTTCTCGCTCTGCTTGGACCTGTGAAAGAGGACCAGCCTCTTTCACTTTCATGGGACTTCCCCTGGATCTGCAGCTTGAATAAATTATTTCCTCCCACAAACTGTGCCTGGTTTGAAGATTCATCCCAGTGGCGTGTGGCTGACTACGACACCATGTAAAGCCAGATGCATAATGTGGTGCATGCATCTAGAGTTCGTTTACAGCTTAAGACGCCAAGGCCCTGGTGCTCCCATACTCTTTTGCTCTCTCTCTCTCTCTCTCTCTCTCTCTCTCTCTCTCTCTCTCTCTCTCTCTCTCTCTCATTCTTTCAAAAAAATAAAAAGAATCAGATAAAGGAAATTAGGGATGGGAAGGAAAGGGAATCCTGGAAATGGAATGGAAAGGAAGGGGAAGAAAAATATAAGAATATTGGGCTGCCCTTTCTCACCACCAGAGGGCAGCAGGACCCTAGGGTTTAAGCCGGTGAAGGCCCAATGGTGCCCAAAAGGATGGTTCCAAGGACATTTTGAATGGACTTCTGGAGGGTGGGGAGAGAGGGAAGAAGCACAGGTGGCATCGGGCACATCCAGTTAATAATATAGCACCTCCTGGCACCGGTAGGATAAGGTAACCAGGTTTCCAAAGATGAGTGAGTCACATCAAGAAAGTCACGCTGGTGAACAGTGACAAGCTCATTATAATGTAGTGTGCAATGCTACCCACTGTGTAACAGTCAGCCATGCTGCAATAATGCTGTGTAACAAGCACTCAGGCCTCCACTAAGAATTCTAGTTGGAAAGAAAGAGTTCAATGGAAGGCAGACAGGGAAAGAGGACGAAAGCAGGTAGTGGGAAGCAGCCATGATCAAAATACCTTATGTGCATGTATGGAAATTGTCAAAAGTTTTTTTTAATGGATTTGGGGACTGGAGAGATGGCTCAGTGGTTAAGGATGCTTGCTTGCAAAGCTTCACTTCCCCATCGCCCACGTAAAGTCAGATGCACAAAGTGGCGCATATGTCTGGAATTCGTTTGCAGTGGCTGGAGGCCCTGGCACGCCCATTCATTCTCTCTCTCCCCTTTCTCTCTCTCTCTCTCTCTCTCTCTCTCTCTCTCTGCTTGCAAATAACTAAATAAAGATATTTTAAACTACATTTGGTGGGAAGTAGGTTTGAGTGAAAGGTGCTGAGTGAGTTGTCCTTCGAGGTGAGGGCTTGTTGGGAGAACACTAGTCACACCACAGGCTCCATGATGGTCCCTGGAAATGATGGCGAGGGGGCAAAGGGATTTTTTTTTGTTTGTTTGTTTTTTCAAGGTAGGGTTTCACTCTAGTCCAGGCAGACCTGGAATTCACTATGTAGTTTCAGGGTGTCCTTGAACTCACGGCAATCCTCCTACCTCTGCCTCCCGAGTGCTGGGATTAAAGGCATGCACCACCATGCCCGGCCAAAGGGATTTCTTGCTGTTATGTTTCCGAGTTGGGGGCCGGGGAGAGGGTCCTGCATGGCAGGAAGACAGGCACTTGGGCAGCAGATGAGAGAGCTGATCATAGGTGAAGGCCTCCTCAGCAGCAGGGGCTGCTTTGCCAGCCATGCTCGCTGCAGCGGTCGGGGAGAGGATTTTACTCTGTGGGTCTGCTAGTCCCTTTGAATGGAGAGGGTGTAGCCAGGAGCCCCTGTTTCCTGAAGGCTTCTCATTTCTTCCCCGACCTGCTCCCCAGGCTGTTTGGAGGACACCCAGACTCCCCAGCTCTGGACCATGCCAATGCCAAGCACTCACAGCTGGTAGGTGCCATGTACCCCAAAGCTTTAAAATGGCTTCCCAGAAGCACTCCACCAAGAACAGTTTCAAGAATTCAGGATTCAGACCCATTTGGAGTCATAAAGTTGATTTAGGGAGTGGAAAGGAGCAAGGATAGGCTGGGGTGAGGCAGAGTCCCAGGATAGGCTAAGAGGATTGTGTGGTCTGAGGTTTATGTCCCCCCAAACTCTAGTTGAAAGCCTGACCTCAGGGTCATGTCATTTAGACTGGGGCCTTGGATGGGGGTGTGTCTTAACACGGGTCTAGAATCCCCCAGTGAGAGGTGGGAAAACCTAACCTCTGTAAGCCTTGGGTTCCAACAAGAGGGGGAGAGAGAGAGGAGAGGAGGGGAAGGGAGAGAAGAGGAAAAGAGAGAAGAGGAGAAGAGAGGAGAGGAAAGCAGAAGAGAGAAGAGAGAAGAGGGGAAGGGAGAGGAGGGGAGGGGACGGGAGAGGAGAGAAGAGGAGGGATGGTGGGGTCTTTGAAAGGTGGTGAGATCACAGAGGTTAATGCCAGGTACCTTCTTCAATCATTTCCACCTTACTTTTTAAAAATATTTATTTATTTATTTATTTATTTATTTATTTATTTATTTATTTATGAGAGTGAGAGAAAGAGACAGATAGACATAGAGAGAATGGGCCTCCCTCCATCCACTGCAAACAACTCCAGACACATGCGCCACCTTGTGCATCTGGCTTTACTGGGGAATCGAACTCAGGTCCTTCTGCTTTATAGGCAAGCACCTTAACTGCTGAGCCATCTCTCCAGCCCCAACCTTACTTTTCTGAGACAAGTTTTCTCACTGAAACTAGAGCTCACGGATTCTTAGACTTGCCAGTGGTCCTCCTGTCTCTGCCTTCCCAGCACCAGATTACAGGTGACATGCCTGTTTTCACATGACTTCAGAGGTCAGGACTCTCAGGTCCTTATGCTTGCATGACCCACTGAGCCATCTTCCCAGCTCCATGGCAGCCTCACTTCCTCCAGGAAAATATGGAAACAGTAATTTCATTTTTTCAGGCTTGGGAGTAGTGTGGGTTTGTTTTTTTTCAAGGCAGGGTCTTGCTCTAGCCCAGGCTGACCTGGAATTCACTATGTAGTCTCAGGCTGGCCTCAAACTCAGGGCGATTCTCCTACCTCTGCCTCCCAAGTGCTGGGATTAAAGACGGTGTTCCACCATGGCCCGGCAGTATTGTGCTTTGAATGTGAAATATCGCCCATAGGCTCATGTGTCTGAACACTTGGCCACCAGCAGGGTGTTTTGGGAGGTTGTGGAACTTCCAGGAGGTGGGGCCTGGCTGGAGGAAGTGGGTGACTGGGGGATGCTTTTGAGGGTCTTAGACTGGCCCTGCTTCTGGCTTGAGCACTCTGGTTTGTAACAAACATGTCACATTGTCCCACAGCCTTGCACCAAGACCTCTGTCACGCCTTCCCTGGAATGTTGGACTATGTTCTTTAGGACCTTGAACTAAAATACATTTCTCCTCCTTTAAATGGTTTCTGTTCAGACATTTGGTCACATAAACAAGAAATTAACTACTACAAGGGGCAGAACATATGGAAACTGAATGTGACCGGGGACATGTTCCTAAGTGTTTATATGGCCTGTCCCACTGAAGCAGAGGGGACAGGCTGCAGATCAGGGTCCTGGAGCTACACCAGGGTGTATGGGGTGCATAGTAGGTGCTCAGGCTGCAAGCAGTGCCCACCGGGAAATCAGCTCTTCCCCAAACCCCAAGTTCTGGTTTACGGTGTTTGCCAACTGCCTTGCAACCCTCACGTGGGTTCATTTTATGCCACCAGTGACTCAATGCCTCACAGGGTTGCCGAGGGTCTAGCATGGGGTGTCCGGGGTGTCACAGGTGCATAAGGAACACAGCCACCCTCCAGGCCTCCTATCGCCCGGCAGCAGAGCAGCAGGGCACAACCCAACCGACGGGCGGGAAGTGGCTTTGCCTCCAGCAACTGTCACAATCCCCCCTCTTCTGCCTCCAACCAGAAGACCTGCAGAACAGAGACAACCCTGGTGGTCATCCTCAGGAACAATGTCCACCTCTTTTAGAGACAGGAACTCTCACTGGCCTAGAGCTCACTAGTTAGGCTAGATTAGGTACCCAGTGAACCCCAGAGGTCCTCCTGTATCTGCCTCCTCCATGCTGAGATTACAAGCATTCATGCCCAGGCTCAGTCCCTCATATCACCTCACCCACTGAGCTATCTCTCCAGCTCAAGACAGTCTCTTTGGTAGCACCCAGACAACAGGCCGCTGGATACCCAGGCTTCCCCGGGGATAGAAACAACAGCCAATTGTGGAGAATTCTCAGTCCAGTGACAAGAGGCAGGATGGTAGCCATGGCTGGGTAACAGAATGAAGCGACCAAGAAAAAACACACCATCAATATGGGAGCCGAGGGATCTTTGTATCAAACTGTCCTCATTGCAGACTATATATTAATATATATATATGTATATACATATGTATATGTATATACATATATCCTGGATTTCAGAATGGTTAAATTATGGTATGTCCATTCAATGGAGATGTTCAAAATAATGTGTACCAAAGGCTTCAAATAGTATGGAATAATATTTGTTAATTTGTTTCTTGAGACAGGATCTCATGAACCCAGGCTGGCTGGAACTCACTATGGAGCTGAGGACGACTTTGAACTTCTGGCTTTCCTACCTCCACTTTCCAAGTGCTGGGGTGACAGGTGTGTGCAGCACACCTGTTTAAAAGTAGGATGGCATCTTGGGCCAGGGATGGAGCTTGGTGGTAGAGCACTTGCCTGGCATGTGCAAGGCCCTGGTTTCCATCCCCAGCATTGCAGACAGGCAGAGGATATATGACAGGAAAAGAAAACACGAAGGTCAGAGACAGCAAGAAGCAGAAAAGTCTGCAAAGAAACCATCAACACCTACATATCAAGTTCAAGGCCAACCTTGGGTGCAAAGCAAGACTCTGCAAAGAGAGGGAGGGAAAGAGATGAGAAGAGAAGAGAAGAGAAGAGAAGAGAAGAGAAGAGAAGAGAAGAGAAGAGAAGAGAAGAGAAGAGAAGAGAAGAGAAGAGAAGAGAAGAGAAGAGAAGAGAAGAGAGGAGAGGAGAGGAGAGGAGAGGAGAGGAGAGGAGAGGGGAAGGGAAGGGAGGAGAGGAGAGGAGTTCTTTTATAACAGGTAAGGAAGTGTTGGTTTTCTCACATAGGCCCCGTGTGAGGGGTCCATATCTGGATAAATAAGTGGGCATCTTGCGATCTTGTTAAGTAGTAAATTTTATAGCACTGGTTATCTGTCTTGAGATTGGCCATTTTGGGTGAGGCTCTGCAGGCCATCAGGTTTGAGACCCTACATGTCTATAAAGGATATCACAAGTTTCTGAGGTCCAGGTAGCTGGGATCTGACTGTTAAAATGTGAGGATTTTTTTGTCATTTTGTCTCTACATCCTCTATCCCATTTTTATACACATCCTTGTAACCATGAGAAGAAAAACAAGGAAGGAGGAAAGGAAGGAAGGGAGGGAGGGAGAGAGGAAGGAAGAAGGGGACTGGGGAGACAGCTCAGTGATTTGAGTACTTGCTGCACAAGCATGAGAACCGTGCATGCTGAAATCCCAGTGCTGAGGAGGAGGAGACAGGAGGATCCCTGGCTTGCTGTCAGCCAATCCAACCAAAACCAAGAAAGCAGTACAAGCTCCACGTTTAGTGGACTCTCACTGTCTCAGGGAAATAATATCACAGAGTCATAGGGGAAGACACCTGACATCCTCCTCTGACCTCTGCATGCACGCACACAGGATGCATACATCTGCACACACATGTATGCATGCAAGCACACACTCCACAATGCTACATACCAGGAAGGAAGGGAGGGAGGGAGGGAAGGAGAAAGGGAAGAGGAAGGAAATCACTAACTAGCTCCCAGTTATGAAGGCAAGAAGACTAGGTAATGTTTTCATATGCATGTATTTTTTTGGCTTTTTGAGGTAGGGTCTCACTCTAGCTCAGGCTGACCTGGAATTCACTATGTAGTCTCAAAGTGGCCTTGAACTTATGGCAATCTGCCTACCTCTGCCTCCCCAGTGCTAGGATTAAAGGTGTGCACCACCATGCATGCCCCTACCTTATATTTCATAAGATATTTATAAACATGTGGTTTTTTTTTTGTTTTGTTTTTCGAGGTAGGGTCTCGCTCTAGTCCAGGCTGACCTGGAATTCACTCTGTAGTCTCAGGGTGGCCTTGAACTCACGGCAATCCTCCTACCTCTGCCTCCCGAGTGCTGGGATTAAAGGCGTGTGCCACCACGCCTGGCAAACATGTGTTATTTTAACAGAAAAAAATCATGATTAAAAAGTGAGCCCTTTTCTCGGTCACTTGGACAAATGCTGCCTCATCATGGAGCCAGATCCTGATGAACCAACCAAGGCTCACAGAAGGCAGAAGCTGATCTGCACTCTCACCAGTGGAGAACGCCATATCTGACTCCAGCTCTAGCCAGACAGCCCCACCCTCCAGGAGCAGGTATAAGCAACCTGGGTGACAGACAGGACTCTGAGCTGAGTACGGGTTGAGTAAAGGGAGTGAGGACAGCAGAGAGCAGCATCCTCAATGCTATGCAGAACACTGAGGAACAAGCATCCAATTGTGGGGAATGCTCAGTCCAGTGCCAGGAGGCAGGATGGCTTGGGCTTTGAAGGGTGAGTAGGAGTTGGGTGGCTGAGGAAGTCAACAAAGCCCCCGGGAGAGGGACGGCATGCCAGGTGGCTTCCTGGTGGAAAGCCACTTCAGGTGCCCAATGAGGGCCACAAGGACCTGGAGATTTTCGTCTTGGGCCATGTGGCAGCCGTGAAGTCCCAAGTTAGTGGATGCAGGTACCCAGCCCTGTTCTCATGGACCTGCCGGGTCCTTCCAGCATCCTGGGGACATGGGACCTTCTTGGCTTGACCTAGAGCCACACTGGAGAGTTTTTTGCACAACATTCCAACACCCCCCCCCCCCAGTTTTCCTGTTCCCAGCCCAGGGCTCTGCAGGAGCCCTGGTCTCAGAGTGCAAGTCCTAGCTGGAAGCCGGTTCTCCCCAGTCACCCACTCTTCTGACCCCCAGGTAAGATCCATGGTATAGGGCACCCAAGACAGATTCTAAGGGTCTTATGTGTCTTATATGCACACACACAGAGCACACACGCACACATGTGCACAAGCCCACGCTCCTACTTGCACACTCACACACCTGGGCAGATAGACAAAAATAGTCCCAGGCTCCTGACACTAGAGCCATCTTCTGAGGAATGTGTTGAAATGATTTAATATTGGCTTGGACATTTGGGATTCCAGGTGTCCGGACCCTGAAATACCCTGGAATGTGCTAGAAGAACGTTTAAGGCACCCTGTCTTGGTCTACCCTTGCCCACCCACGTGGTTGGGAGTCACAGATTAAGGACCTTGGTGTGGATTTAGGACTGACTGTATCCAGAGATTGCAAGGTGTCACCTCAGGCCCCACAGCCAGGCCTGCTGCTCCGTTCTCAGCAAATGTCCAGCAGACATCACAGGAAGACGCTAGCCCTGCCCAGAAATGGGTGAGGACAGGCAGCCTGGCTGTTAAATGACAAAGCATTTAAGAAATTAAGGGACTCAGACATGCACCAGATCTGATGAGACGGAGACCCTGTCCCTGGGCCCATCAGAGGGCCTCCAAGAGCAGTCACGTGCACCTTGGAAAAACCCGAATGTTGGCATCATGAGCCCAGGTCCGGCTGGAGCCCTCCGAGGAACAAATGGTCTTATCATTTCTCTGCAGCTTCCAAATGAGAAGAAAAGGCATCTTCATCCTTGCTGTCTCCATCCCTTCTATCCGGAGAACCAGCTCTGGAACAGATAATGGGGGAGGGGGGCCGGCAGTGCCCACCTCAGTCTCTCTGCACCACCTCCAAGTGGGCTATTGTGTTCCCCCAAAGTGGGGAGTTGAAAGGATCAGTCTCTGAAGATAAGCATGCCCCTCCCCATGGTGACTTTTTTGTTTCTTCTTTTTTCAAGTTAGGGTCTCACTCTATCCCAGGACGACCGGGAGCTCACTCTGCAGCTCCAGGCTGGCCTCGAACTCACAACAATCCTCCTACCTAAGACTTTCAAGTGCTGGAACTAAAGGCATATGCCACGATGCACAGCCCCTGCCATGACCCTGTTTCAGATACACCAGGCCGACCAAGACAAGAGGTCCCATCTTGAGCACAAAACAGATTAGTAATGCCTACCTAGAACACTGTTTTGGATTCTGAAAGTATGTTCATGCTGCAATTGATTGTTGATGTCTGCCATGGTCATGCATCTTCCCTGTCTTCAACCTGCAAGCTGGGTGAGGACTTTCCCCAAGCAGGGGACAATTCCAAAGCTAGAACTTTGACAACAGAGAGAGAGGCTTTCAGGACCTCAAAAAATACCTCTTGTCAGTGACACCCTACATCAAAAAACAAAAAAGTAAAAATGAAAACCTCATGGCCTACCATTCTCCATTTTGCCCTTTTTTGAAGATGTTAATATTTTTGGTTATACTAGGAAACTCTTGTCTAAAATAGAAAACACATTGTTGAGTTAACGTATCCTCATGGAAATGACTAAATACTTCTTGCTGTGGACTCCATGGATGGTCTGCTGTCACTGGAAGGGACCCTAGACACATGAAGAAGTCCACCGAGGGAGAGGAAGACAAGCCTTGTGCCATGTTCTGGGTTACAGTTCACCGGTCACTTCCCATGATGCTCTGCTCCAAATGATTCTTGGAGTCTGGGCTTCCTCACTTGGACACCTTGGTCTGCAGGGTGCTGGGCAGGTAGAGGTACCTCCAGATGGCATAGTAGTGGGCGCCAGCACCACACGCCACAAAGAGGTGCCAGATGGCATGCGCAAAGGGAATCCTCCCATCACTCTTGAAGAACACTGTTCCCACGCAGTAGAAGACCCCGCCAGCCATCAGCTCCCAGATGCCATCAGTGTTGGGCTGGTAACAAGGACAGTACAGGGCACAGGTCAGAAGAACAGCTAGCCATTCCCCACCATCCAGAGTACCTTGCAGGAAGGAGGATCAGGAGTTCAAGGCCAGCCTGAGCTACATGAGACGCTGTCTCAAAGAAAAACAAAAATACCTCAAAGAATAATTTTACAGGTTTTTAATCTTTTCTAAAAAGTACACATCTGGCTCTATAACCAGGAAACCAAAAGCATCCACTGCAACAGATGTTTCCACAGCTGCATCATACAGCAGAGCTAAGAAGTAGAAGCAACCGTGGTGCCCATTGGTAGGGATCATGGATTAAACAAAAGACAACACACCAAGTGTGCTGGTGTCTATTGGCCCGGAAAAATCACAAGTTCAAGGACAGCCTGACCACACAGCAAATTCAAAGTGTGAACCTGAGGTATAAACTGAGACTCTTAGGTTGAAAAGGGGGGTGGGTTTGGGGGCAGCGTTGAATGGCAAAGTACTTGCGAATATGTGCAAAGCCTGAGATTCCATCCAGAGCACCGCACACACAAAAAGTTATATGTCCATAAAAAGGAACATTATTTAGCCTTTACGAAAACAAGAATGGGGGAACTGGGGAGATTGCCTAGCAGTTAAAGGCACTTGCTTGCAAAGCCTGCTGGCCCAGATTCAATTCCCCAGGATGCCTGTGAAGCAAAATTTGTAAAATGACGCATGCATCTGGAGTTCCTTTACAGCTGCAAGAGGAACTGGCACACCATCCATGCTTTCTCTCTGTCTTTCCTTCTCTTGCTCTCGCAAATATATAAATGTTTTTAAAAATTAAAATTTTAAAACTGAAAGAAAAAAATCAATCCTATAATAACAGTAATAGCCAGTGTTTCCAGCACTTCCCACGTGCTGGGCCCCACATTAAGTGCCTCCCGTGAATTGTATAGTGTCACCTTCACGGTACCTGGGGGCCTCACCTCAGAGCTAGGCAGTGGGCCTCAGTCTCCCCAGATGACCCTCTGGGCCTCAGTCGTCCCAGCTCCCAAAGGCGAGGGTTTGACTTGACAGTCTCAAGGGTCCAGTCCGTCTCTGACACATTTTCCCCCTCCAGAAAGATGGGAGTCCCCATGCTGGGCAAGTGAGACTTACCATGGAGAAGATGACCAGGGCGGGGAAAAAGCCCATCACCATGTAGCACAGAAGCTCCAGGAGTTTGTACCTGGCAGGAAGACACACCAAGACGCCTGAGCACAACAATGACCAGAAGCGAGTCTCCCTGTGTGCTGCACCATCAGATGGTAGGCAACTTCTAGACCCCCGTGAAGTGACAGCTGGATTCCAAATATTGGGTATAGCAAGCATATGGATCTTTCCATTGCTCAGCCCATGGCAGGCATTACTAATCAATCCCAGCATTTTTCCCATGGGGTCCAAGTAGCCATTCTCAATCAAGCCCAGTTACTGGATTAACTAAATCTTGTTTCTTTCTGGACTGAAGGCCTTCTGGAGGCCCAGTGGTAAGATCTTGCTGTAGCCCAGGCTGACCTGGCACTCACTATGTAGTCTCAGGGTGGTCTTGAACTCATAGCAGCCCTCCTACCTCAGTTTCCCTTTCCACATTGGGGTGGAGGCAGAGCCACAACCTCACACTTCTGGAGTCACCCCAGGGCCTCACCAGCTTGGGGTGCTGAGAATGCCCTATTGGGGGGTTAAGGGGCACCCACCCCACCAATATGATATCCACCAGCCCTGACTTACCGTTCATGGAAGAAAAAGACATAGACTGTACCAACAGAAGCCATGATCCAGACGAGCCAGCGCATATGGGAGGCCCAGGGGCCCAGCTCCCGCAGGTTCAGCCTGGGAGAGAGAAGCCAAGGGCAGAGCCTGAGAAGGTCATCAGGTCCTAGCCCTGCATGGCCTGCCTGTCACAGGAAGCCAAGGGTCCTGACACCCACACAGGTGGGATGTAGGCTGTCTCTCCTAGGAACACAGCAGAGACGCAGAAAGGGTGTGAGAACGACTGAAGCAGCAAAGCTGGACATGGTTACGTACACCAGGACTCCCAGTGAGGCCGGAGGATCACAAGTTCTAAGCCCCTCTGAGCTACATATACAATAAGACTGTTTCAAACCACCATCTTCCCAAAATCCAAACAGCGGGCAAGTGTCTGCCGAGGATCCCTTACCCAAATTGCTTGGGATTAGGCTGTGGGGATAGCTCAGTGGTTGGAGGTCTTGCTTGCATACTGGGTTCGATTCCCCAGCACCCACAGAAAGCTGGGCACAGTGTGTCTGAACTTTATTTGTCACAGCAAGAGGTCCTGGCACACCCATGCACATGCACAAACTCAAATACACACGTACAAATAAATACATAATTTTTTTGAGGTAGGGTCTCTCTCTAGACCAGACTGACCTGGAATTCACTATGTAGTCTCAAGGTGGGCTCAAACTCACGGCATTCCTCCTACCTCTGCCTCCTGAGTGCTGGGATTAAAGGCGTGCCTCACCATGCCTGAATTTTGAATTTTTTTTTAGATTTTTGGATATTTGCATATATAGGAGATTATCTTAAGAATGGACTCCAAGTCTAAACATGAAATTCATTAGTGTCTCCTTCTATAGCTTGTACACATAGCCTGAAGGTAATTTGTGGGTGTGTCTGGGCATGTGGTTGTGTGTGCATTCGTGTTCACTTATGGGTGAGTGCCCATGTGTACCTTAAGTCAAGAGGTTGATGGTGGGTGTGTCTTCCTTGCTCACTACCCACCTTACTGACTGAGATAGGCTCTCTCACTTGAACCCATAGCTCACAATGCAGCTAGTCTAGCTAGCCTGCTTGCCCAGGGAACCATCTCTGCTTCCTGAGTCTGGATCTACTACGGGTGGCATCATGCCCACCCGGAGACTCGAACTCAGGTCTTCACTCTTCACAGCAAGCACCTTTATCCACTGAGCCATCTTCACAGCCCCCTAAATTTTTTTTAACAGCCTGGTTATGTAACCCAGGCTGGTGTCAAACTCACAATCCTCCTGCCTCAGCCTCCCCAGTGGTGAGAGGATAGGTATGCACTATGGTCTTGTCAGCTTGCCAGGATTTAAAACCAAGCAGGAGACACACCTCCAGCGGTCCGGGATTAAAGGGGTGTGCCACCACCCTTGGTTTCGCTTGTTTTTATTTTTATTTTGGCTTTTTAGAGGCAGGGTCTCACTTTAGCCCAGGCTGACCTGGATTCCCCAGTCCCCATGTAATGCCAGATGCACAAAGTGGTACATGCTTCTCGTGTTCTTTTGCAGTGGCTGAAGGCCCTGGTGCTCCCATTCTCTTCTCTTCTTGTAAATAAATAAAATATTTTTAACATTTTTATTTATTTATTTGCAAGTAGAGAGAGATAGAAAGGAGAGACGGAGAATGGGCACGCCAGGGCCTTCAGCCACCGCAAACAAACTCCAGATGCATGCAACACTTTGTGCATCTGCTTTATGTGGGTACTGGGGAATTGAAGCCAGGTTGCTAGCTCTTTGCAGGCAAGCACCTTACCTGCTGAACCATCTCTCCAGTCCTAAAATATTTTTTAAAAAGGGGAAAAAAGCCAGGTTTGGTGGCACACACCTTTAGCCCCAGCACTCAGGAGGCAGAGGTAGGAGGATCACTGTGAATTTGAGGCCACCCTGAGAATTCCAGGTCAGCCTGAGCTCCAGTGAGATCCTGCCTTGAAAAAAAAAAACAAAAAAACATGAATGCAAAGAGAAGGGAAGCCACGCCCACCGGCAGGTCAGTGGTACTCACCAGGGTGCATAAGAGGCTGCAATGAAGAAATAAATGACCATGCGGTCAATCATGTGTAGACAGTGCTCCACCATCCTGGGGTAGAGAGAAGAGATGGCTGGTCACACCCCCAGGGTAGCAGGGGAGGGCAGGCGTGCCCAGAGCGCTGCCCAGGGCTGACCATGCCATCCCCAGTCGGGGAGGAGCTGGGATTCCTTCTCTCTCCAGCCACAACCCTCCCAGCCTCAGGTTCCCCACCTGTAAGGGACTGGAGTAGCGGTTTCCGACCAGGAGGTTTTATGGAATGTGTTTCTGATGCTTGGGTGTTATGGGAAACTGAGTCACACAGAGAAGGGCACCAAGATAGAGTAGAGAATCAAAAAATGTATTCATGCAGACATGGACTCTGAGAAATAACTTCCAAAGCCTGAGCACTGAGCTCTGATAGCTCAGGGCTTTTATAGACAATACGGCAGGCAGTCTGAGTTGTTTACATTATTGGTGGGTTACAGGTTTCTAAGGTTAAATGATTTGGGGACACACACAAAAAATTCCTTAGCAATCTGTCAGTGATAAGTACAAGGGTAGAACCCCTGTGTGCTCAGGGGTGTGTGTGCCTATGGCTGCACTCACTTGAGCCCGACAGGTGCAGCCACATGGACAGGGAGGAGACTCAGGGTCGCGCTATCTCCCGGGAAAGCTTGGACAATAGAAACTGTGTCTTGGTATATCGTCTGGGCCTGGTCTCTTGTGCCACATGGGCACCTGCTTGTGGACATTTATTATGACGGTCACAGGACACTCATCCGTGGGGCTCAAGAAGGACCTCAGAAGAGACGGAGAATGGGGGACAGGAAAGGAGAGTGGACTGTGCTTTCTGAGGACCTGGGTCTTGCCAGCAAGTACTTGCTCCCAGTGTCTTCTCGGAGCTGAGCAGATATGGAAGAGGCACATGGTATCAGGCACCGAGGGAGCAAGCACCTTGAGGGCCAAGTTTCTATACTGATGGCCTTCAGCTAAAACTTCTGGAGAAAACTGAGCAGGACTGGGAATCCAGGCCAGCCTGGGCTAAAGTGAGACCCTGCCTCTAAAAAGCCAAAAGAAAAAGAAAAATCTTTATAATGCAAGCTGAGTGTGCTCACAGGTGTTCCTGTCAGCCATCAGTACCACACAAGCTGGGGCTGGGCATGACAAGACCAGAGGCATCTCTGTCTGCCATTTTAACCTTTCAAATGTGTGTCCTATGACCTTAAGCTAAGCATGACTTAAAGTGTGTCCAAAATCGTTCCTTCATGAACCATGGCCTCAAATTGAACCTGCTGAGGAATGTGCCCACCCTCACCCCAAACGTGTTCCTAAATAGTTATGTACAGGTTCACTCAATGAAATCCCCAGGCTGCTTTTCTTCTGGGAAGGCACTGTTTTTGAAGTAACTACTATGTTCTTACCTACCGCAGGTATAAATCTTTCTTCATTCTTTCTTGGCCATGTATATTGTGCTTAGTGAGATTTGAACTCATTTTGTTGGGTTCTTTTTTGGGGGGGAGTTTAAAATTTTATTTATTTGTAAGCAGAGAGAGAGATGGAGAAGAGAGAGAGAGAGAGAGAGAGAGAGAGAATGGGTGCATAAGGGCCTCTAACCATTGCAAACAAATTCTAGATCCAGGCTGGAGAAATAGCTCAGCCATTAAGGAGCTTGCCTGAAAAGTTTAAGGACCCAGGTTCAGTTCCCCAGTACCCACATAAAGCCAGATGCACAAGGTAGTGTATGTGTCTGGACTTCGTTTGCAGCAGCTAGAGACCCTGGTGTGCTCATTTTCTCTCTCTCTCTCTCTCTCTCTCTCTCTCTCAAATAAAATAAAATAATAAAAAAACACAAACTCTAGATTTATGCACCACTTTGTGCATCTGGCTTTATGTGGGTACTGGGGAATTGAACCTGGGTCATCAGGCTTTGCAAGCAAGAGCTTAACCAGCCCCTGTGTTGGGTTCCTATATGGAGGAGGGGACTCAAACTCGGGTCCCTGGGCAGGCCTTACTCCTCAGAAATAGTACATGACAGGCTAGAGAGATGGCTCAGCAGTCAAAGTGGTTGCCTGCAAAGCCTAACAATGCAGGTACAATTCCCCAGTACCAGCTTAAAGCTGGATGCACAAAGTGGCACATCCATCTGGAGTTTGTTTGCAGGAGCTAGAGACCCTGGTGCATCCATCCCCCCCTCTCTGCAAATAAATAAATACATATATTTAAAAATAAAAAAAGAATTAGTACAGGGTTCATCCCAACCATGACAGCCTCCTGTGTGGCCAAGCATGTCCCAGCAAACTCAGTGTCTTGCCCCATCCCTTGGGCTGGAGTCCCCCTTCCTGTGGGCTGGGCAGGATGTACCTAAGGTGGCTTTTCTTCCAGGAGATGGTGTGGAAAATGGTGGACACCACAAAAAGGCTGCAGAGGCCAAGGCCGTAGATCCAGGCGGAGATGGTTTCCCAGTCATCGTCAGACAGGAAGTAGAGGTTGGAGCTGCCGAGGATGCTGGGGATGATCCAGAACTAGATGGAGGGAGAACAGGTGCTGTAGACCCAGACCACAAGCTGAGCAGTACCCAGACTACAGACTGAGCAGTACCCAGAAGACTACAGAGCCCTGAAGACCTGCACACCATGCTGTACAACATGGTGGCTTCCAAGCACTTCAAAGGTGGCAGGAGCTAGGTATGGTGGCACACACCTTTAATCCCAGCACTCGGGAGGCAGAGATATGAGGATCACCATGAGTTTGGAGACACCCTGAGACTGCATAGTGAATTCCAGGTCAGCCTACAACAGTGAGACCCTCCCTCGAAAATCCATATATGTATATATATGGCTGGAGAGATGGCTCAGCACTTAACGCACTTGCTGGCAAAGCCTAATAACCTGGGTTTGATTACCCAGTACCCACATAAAGCCAGATGCACAAATTGTTACATGTATCTGGAGTTTGTTTGCAATGGCCGTTCGCCCTGGTGCACCCATTCTCTCTGTCTGTCAGACATGGTGGCACTCACCCTTAAGCCCAGCACTGGGGAAGCAGAGGTAGGAGGATCACCATGAGTTCAAGGCCACCCTGAGACTACATAGTGAATTCTAGATCAGCCTGGACTAGAGCAGAACTCTACCTCGAAAAACCAAAACATAAAATGTGTTTGTGTGTATATGTGTGTGTGTGTGTGTGTGTGTGTGTGTGTGTGTGTGTGTGTGAAGCTCAAGGTCACCCCCAGCTACATAACAAGTTCAAGACCAGCCTGGTTACTGGTTAGAGATCCTGTCTCTCAATTTGAAAAAAAAAAGAATGCACTGCAACACATCATGGATTCAACTTGAAGTTTCGAGCTGCATGATGGCACATGCTTGTAACTCCAGCACTAGGGGAACAGGAAAATTACCACAAGTTCAAGGCCAGCCTGAGCTACATTGTGAGTTTCAGGCCAGCCTGGTCTATAGAGTACCACTCTGCATTAAAAATAAACCCTAAGAGCTGGACTTGGTGATACATACTTTTTATCCCAGCATTTGGAGGCAGAGGTAGGAAGATCCCTGTGGGTTTGAGGCCAGCCTGAGACTACAGAGTGAATTCCAGGTCAGCCTGGGCTAGGGTGAGACCCTGCCTCTAAAAAACAAAACTGAGGGCTCGGGAGCTGGCCCAGAAGGAATGGTAGTTGGAATGTGATGGTTTAAATATATGACCACATAGGCTTGGGTGTTTCATTAAAACTGAGCTTGCAATGTGAATCCGTCGCAGGCAGATCTCTGCTGGGGGACATGTCATCAGGGGCAATCTTGGGGTCCAGCCCTAAGGTGTGTTTGGGGCAAATCTAAGTCCAGCCCAAAGGTGTGGAGGAAGCAGTTTGAACTCTGGCGGTTCGAGCTCGCTGGTGCTGGTGTCTGCTTGGGGAAGTTCTTTCTCTCTGCTTGAATCTATGGAAGTGAGCCAGCTTCTTCCTCCATGATGGTGTTCCCCTGGATCTGTAGGCCTGAAATGAACCCTTTCCTCCCATAAAGTGTGTCTGACTGGATGTTCGTCCCAGCAATGAGAAAGTGACTGCAGCAGCAGGTGAGAGCCCTTGCAGGATGAGCGACTGAGAGAGCCAGAGGACCTCTGAGCTCATTCCCTTCCCTATCTTCTGGTTTAACTAAGTGGGCTGGAGAAACACAGGAAAGTAGGAAGGGATTAGTTGGGAAGAAGGTGTTTAGCAGGAATGGGAGGAGG
>PVHP010028043.1:8414-23534 GCA_004024765.1 Zapus hudsonius
TTTTTTTTTTTTTTTTTTTTTTTTTTGAGGAGAGCCATTTTCTTGCTGGAATGGCTTCCAGGTTTAAAAGACAGACTCCTGAGGGAGAAAATAGAATCCAATGTGATATGTGAAGAAAAGAGAAAAAATGCATCTTGTCTTGGTTTGTAGGGACAGTGCAAATGATACCATTGAGAATAAGACCAACATAGCAACCTTAGTTATTTTTTTTGTCAGCACAGGGAGGTTCCTTTTTTTCTTCCCCACCCCTCTCCCTTCTTGAGAAGTGCTTTGCAGGCTGTTCTTGAATTCTTGAGGTCAACCTTTTGGTTTGTGCAATAGTTCCTGCCTCTCCTAGAACTTCCTTTTCTTGTCCATAGGGTAAAAAGATGGCCCCTTCCTTAAACATTTGCTTCCTCTTCGATAACTCATAGCTCATTTTCCGTTGTTTATTTTCTAAATAATCTTTTTAGTGTGGAAGATAGAGACAACATTCACAGAGTTTGGGGGAATTTGCCATAGGGTAGGGGGAGTTAAGGGCCAACAGGATTTATCCTCAGTGTCAGAGTAAGGTACATCTGCATTATATGGCTGGACCCATTAATTGGCTTTTGGTCAAATAATTTTCTTCTTGAGTGTTAGTACCTCTATAGTTAATGTAAGAATGGTGATACATACCTAACAACTTCATTGTTAGGATTAATTAATTGAATATTTAAAAGTGTTTGGCTCATTGTTAGGTTGTTCAGAAAATGGTAATTATTACTGATAATATATGATATACCCTTGCATATTCCTGGAGAATACAACAATGAATCAAATGAATCACTTCAAAGAAGTGATAACTCGTGAAATAAATACAACATAGATATACCCAAGCCAGACTAGGTGGGTCAAGGCAAGCATCTGTGAATAACAGAGCTAAATTGAAATCTGTGGGATGTATAATGCTGAGAAGTTATGAAAATAAATCATTCTAGGTAGAAGAAACAGTTATAATGTGTTTGGAATAGCATCTGGAAAGACATTAAATATGTCTACCAGAGATGAGCAAAACCAGTAAAAGACAATTTATTTAAAGTCACTGCAAAGACTCATATAGAGAGTTTCCAGGAAGAGAAATTGCAAGGTGAGCAGGTATAGAGACATTTTACAGCAGGTGAGAAGGAAGCCCCTGGGCCATTTGTGTAAATTCCATATCTAAACAGATAGGTGGACATCTTATTATCTTGTTAAGCAAGGCATTTTAAAGGGCAAGTTATCTTTCTTGAGACTGGTCATTTGGATTATGGCACCATGAATCACTGGGAGTTAGGCTTCAAATTTTTACATAATGAATCATAATTCACTTCAAGTACTTGGTAGGGTTGTTTTTATTTTTTTGTCTTTTGTCTCTACAAGTAAGGAACATATTAGCATGTGGAGGAAAGAAAACATGGAAGCTGAGATAAGGGAAATGAACAGAGTCTAGATTCATGTTGGGTTTTAGTTTTTAATCTTTTTGAGGCTTATCCCTGCTTTATAAAATTGCTGATAATTTTACCATGAAGATTTTGTGTGAAATTTAAATCAGAATTTGCCAAAGAGTCTCTCACTTGGAGACACAAAATAAATTTTATCTATTCTTATTAATCCATTAGTGGTAAAAAGAATTTGAAGATTTTTTACAAGGTTCTAATACTTACTGTACAAAATTTAACCCATATAGAAATACAGGGAGTAAGCAGTAAAAGAAAACAAACAATCACTCTTTACCTACTTCCTGTCGCTGTCCTCCAGGGAAACCACCATTAAAAAATATTTATTTGATAGAGAGAGAGAGACAGAGAGAGAGAGACAGAGAGAGAAATACAGAGAGTGGTTATGGATATGCCAGGGCCTCCTGACAATGAAAATAAACTCCGGATCCATGTGCCACTTTGTGCATTAAGCTTTATGATGGGACCGAGGAATTGAAGTCAGACCATCAGGCTTTCAGGCTTTGCAAGCAAGTGCCTGTCCCAGAAACTATTAACATTTTGATTTTTACTTTTTTGCATCAACATGTTGACATAAATTAAAACAATCAAGGGCTGGGGAGAGATTTCTCAGTGGTTAAAGGTGTTTGCTTGTAATACCTGGCGACTGGGTTTGATTGCCCAGTACCCACATACAGCCAGATCCACAAAGTGCTGCATGTCTCTTTAGATTGTGTGCAGTGGCAGGAGGCCCTGGGGCACCCATACTCACTCTCTCTCTCTCTCTCTCTCTCTCTCTCTCTCTCTCTCTCTCTCTCTCTTTTCCTCTCTCTCAGATAAATAATAAATATTTTTAAAAGAATTAACTAGTAGAAAGGTCGTTTAGGAAGGAAGTTAATTTAAGCACAGATGCTGACCTTCCTTAGGCTGCCTGAATTCAGTCCCAAATTACCATTGACACTTGTCTGAAATTGGACATGGTACCTAACTTTTTTCTGTGCTTAATTTTTCTCATAGGTAAAATACTGTTTTATAGAATATTTATGAAGATTACATTAATGTGTGAAATAGAACAGTGTTTGGCATATAGCTTTTACACAATTTACGATGAAATCATACAGTATATATGATCTCCTGTGTAATGTGCATTCTACCCACATATATAAGAAATGAAATTTAATGATTAAGAGCATGGCCTCAGTCCAATTGCATGATGCTAATCCTAGTTACATTATGTGCCAGTCTTGTGACCTTCAACAAGCATATAGCATTTTCTCGGCCTTTATTCTTCCTGTAAGTGGGGATCATAGTGTGTGCTTTAAGTCATCTACATAGAACGTTTATAGTATTACTGTCATATATCTAAGCATGGTGACACATGCCTGTAATTCCTGAACTTGGGAAGTAGAAACATGAATATCCTCATAAATCTAATGTTAGCCTGGTCTGCTTAATGAGTTCTAGATCAGTCAGGCTTACATAATGAGATCTCATTGTAAGAAGTGTAAAAACAAAAAAGATTGTCATGTAGTAATTATTCGACACATACTTATTAAATCACTAAAGTGCTCAATTGAACAGTTCATGTATCACAATTTATTCCACCATTTTAATATTGAGGCTTATTTTGTCTGTTTCCAATTATTCATTGCTATAAAATATGCAGCCACAATATGTGGATTTTCCTGCTTTAAAATGAAAACAAACTTGTCCCACTCTTCACTTACATGATGAAAACCATAGCTATTGACATTTTCCCCATTCTTATTGTCATTTGCAACTTGAACAGTTTCAAGATTGTTTTTTAGTACATGGTCATTACCATACCACACATGTGATCTGCCCACATCATTTTCCTATTAGCTTGTTTCAGTACTTGGGTATGAATGGAAAGCAGAAGTAATTCATGTGGCTAAACTATCTTTCTGAGGTATAAGCAGAAGCTGAGAAACAAGCGACACAGGAAGGACTTATTTTTTGGACTGTTGGAATCTTGGAAAGCTAAATCTTTATGTATTCTGACATTTGGAAAAGGTAAGTTTATTCTTATTTTGGTCTTATTGCTTTATTTTCTTACAAAAATAAGCAGATTTCATGGAAACAAGTATTGCTGACACTATAGATTTATAAGAGGAACCTTTTAACTTGAATAAAGGCTTCCTTGTGCTTTTCTACCTTTACAGAGCTTTAAAAAAAGTCCCCAGGTATTGAGCAATTTCTAGATAGGTATGTAGTCCAGGTAGACCTTGACTTGTGCTCCTCCTGTTTCAGCCTCTCAGTTGCTGGGAATTACAGGTGTGAATCAACACACCCGTCTTTCTTATTGAGTTGATAAGGAAAATGGTATTAGAAAACCATTCAAAAGACCTGAATAAGTGCTTTTAGGGAAGACTTCAGTTCAAAAGGAGAAAAAGCAAATTTTTAAAATGGGAAAGAAAAAGATAAAAAGTATGGTAGTAAATTTGAGAAACCTTTTCACACTCATATTTCTGAAATATTGATGTTTATGTTTTTAGTTAAATTCAAAAAATTCTCATGAGCCTGAGCTTTGTTTTATGTAGTCTTGGGGAAAGTAAAGGGTTTGGTACTTTAGTCATTTCTAAATAAATCCTAAAAGACAGCTGAATATGATAATTATAAACCAGCGTGTTTATACTTTCTAAAAACCTTGCATGGACACTCACAATAACTGTGAAGAAATCATCAAAAGTATTTCTGTTTTCTTCTTGTTGAGAAACTTCAGAGTCACAAATAAGTAAATTGGCTATTATTGAAGGTAGCGATGATCTGGAACCACAGCAACTTTATTTCTAGTCTTATAGCACTGCTTCCCTGAATCAAAATTGTTTCGTGTAATAGAAAAGTTCTTATTTAACTTTCAATGTGCATGTCCTTACTGAGTTCTTTTATATTGTAGGAATATACTACACTCTTGATTTTAGGAAATCTGTCTAATAAAATGCTTGGAGAAGCCTTCTTAACTAAATTCCTTTATAAAGAACAGAAATACACAAAATTTTGCAAACCACTTAAATGTAATACTCCAAATAATGAAAATGAAACTGGGAAAATTAAGCTTTTAGATACAGAGGACAATTCACTTTCATCTCTTAAGGTGAAAAATCAAGAAAAAAACATAAAAGTAAGTTTATTAGAAAAAAATGATATAACTCAAATAAAATCTGTGGATGAGCTACCTGTGGCAAAGTGCAAGATTACACCTCTTCATGGAAAGATATCCATTGCATTGCCCATTCCAAAGAGGGAGCATGATGAAAAACAACTGGATTTATATCGATCCTGGTCATGTACAAGTATTTGCCAGAATTATCCTGACCTACAAATTGGAGGTGACCACATTGGGAACATGTATGACTCAGGCTGCTTCGTGGAACACACTCATGATAATGTTCTTATTCGTCCCCTTATGCTTTCAGTGGATATACCATTGGGTCAGTCACCTGATACTGAGCCTCTAGAGGAAACAGCCACCTCAAAGTTCTTGAATGTGGATGAAGCTCAAGAGAAGAGTATGTTGTTACATAAGCAGCCCCTCTCCAATTCTATGCTTAATAAATATATAGAAAAAAAAGTGGACGAACTCTACAAACAATTTTTGGAAGAAAATCTCACCAGATGTCACTCCATAACCAATCTTCTTGCTTCCAATCTTCTAATGAGTAATGTAAATCAAATCAGCCTTCAAGTTTCTCAAGAGCAGAACATAGAGGCCTCGAAAGCTCGAGAAGCTCTTCTACACTCTTTAGCGCTATGTAATCGCTGCAATGTGTCCCACAGAAATAGTAGTGAATTAAGTACGCCTAACTTACAGATATCAAACCAGGCCAGTAGGGAACTGACAACCCATCTGTAGAGGAAATCAAGTATAGCTTGACAGGACTGACTTAAATTTTTTTCTTACATATTATGTTGCCTTAAGTCTCCTTGTGGTGTGGTTGTTACATTTTTTGAAAAATTTGACTCGGTACATCTGAATTCTTGTAGAAGATAACTATAAGACTTATGACTGCATTTTCTTAATGTTTGTTATATATATTTAGTATTTGTCACACTCAAGTTGATTTGTTCTATATTTATATATTTATCTAACTGTCTTTAGCACCCAAAATTGGTTACCTCATTGTCATTCAACTTTATTTACCAAAAATGTAATGTTAGGAAAGCCCAATAGCTCTGCACTTCTGAAAAGACCACAGAAGCTGTATAGGTGCATTTCATTCTCCAGAGAATGTTTGGAGACATATTTATATATGTATATAATATATAAAGCAAGCATATACATGCTTGCTTTAATATTTTCCTCTTATTGTATGTATATAGAATAATTTACTCTGACAACCAGACTAGTCCGGGGAATGTTTTATATGTGTACATATATAGAGAGAAAGCATATAGAAAACATACTGTAAAGAAAAAAGGATGTAACTGACATTTTAAAGAAAAATGAGGGAAGGATTAAGAAAAAATATAGAATATGCCACTTCTAGAATTAAAACATGGAGTTGGAACTCTCTTGCCACAAACTTCAACTTTTCTATATCATTGTAGTATGCCTGGTTGTTTTCAAGGATGGAAGGAAGGCAGTTATATAGGTTAAGGGATTAAAGTACACAGAGAACTACTATCTTAGTAATAAGACTTTCTTGGCAACATTTTATACTATCCAACTTATCAAAGTTGTGATCTGGCTTAGAATAAAAGTCAACAAGATTTTGAGTAAAACATGAAATTTAAACTAAATTAATAAAATATACCTTGTGGAATGGTATGGTTTATCATAGACTTGATAAATAAGACCTCACACTTAATGGCTCAAATTTCTCATAAAAATAGTAAAATGGTTGCCATGCACTGATTGCTTACAAAATAAAGTGGTATAGATTTGTTATGAAGTTAATGATTGTTATATATGTTAAATAATAATATTTGTACATTAAGTCCCTCCAAGTAATTTTTGTCTTTATTAAATCTTATAGAATAAGTAAACTTGGTACCGTCATAGCTTATTATTTTTTATCACATTTTCCTTAGTTGATTTACACCAGCTTCAGTTATCATTATGTAATAATAACTACAGCTAAAATGTTTGTTTTCTCTTCATTACTTCTATTTTCATTTTCCTCTGCTATATCTCACCAATCAATTTCCATCATCTAGACGTTTGAATCTGAAAAGATAGTGAGCAAAGATTTTGTCAAAATTGACTTAGTTTCATGAAGATATGGAAAATAGTTGTGTATATATTATCTGTTAATTTGTTCATTTTGAACATTTTTATATAACAATTATCAAAATCGAAATATTAGGAATAAAATGTGTATTTTCTAAAGTGAATTGCATGTCTTGGACAGTATTCTTGGTGTGGATAGTTTTCTTAGGCACAGTAATATGTATTAGTACTTAATGAACATGTATATCATTTGTGTTGAGATTATATTGTGGTCTATTAAATGACAGTATTCAGCTAGTATTAAATTTAAAACTGTGTTTAATTATATTCTCTGATTCAAAATTTCCTATTTTCTGTATGTTTATTTCCCCAACTCACCATAACACTATATGCAGGTACTCACTTATGATCTAAATGACATAAAAACTGAATAAAGATGATAAATTTGATGCTCTGCTTTATCCTCATCTCATACTTGTTAACATCAATGTTTGAATGACGTATACATGTATGGTTGTAATTTTGCACAGTTTGATTTGAAGTAGTTATTCATTTTATTTTTCACTATGGGTATCATGTATATAACAATTAATGTTTATTTCAAAACATTTTAGAAATATATGAGATAATGGATTTCTGTCACACTATTGCAGTAGTTGAAAGTATTAATTTTGTGCTTCAATGCAAATTGACAATTTTAGTGATTCAGCAGAGAATAAGTTTAAAAGACTGATGCTTAATATGTTGCTACTACTTGTTTATAATTGGTTTAATTTGTACTTTATTTTTGGATTTTACCTAACTATTGTGAAGTACATAAAGACTTGGATCCAATGTTGTGTAAGTTTTTGCCAAAAGCCTCCTTGAAACATTGAAATCTATTCAAGGAACAGTGTTTATTATAGATTTTTGGAATTTTCAGGCTTGTTTCATCTCAGAGGTTATATTTCAAAAACAGTCTCTCTGAGATTTTTAAGACTGAAATTAACATTGAAATGGTACATTTAGTATTGTAAGAGTGCACACATGCACACACACAAGACTATGTACTGTCAAATATATGAATTAACTTTTGTCTTTTAAGAGGTAAATTCTGCTAGTATAGCATTACTAATAAAGCATGGTTGGGTGAAAATCAAGGGCTGCTTTGATGAGATTTAGTATGTTGAAATAAACTGGAAAATTATTCAGCTAAGCATGCAGTTGTTGCTGTGAAAACAGGAAGGAATGTACTGAGCAAGTTAAAGATGATAATATTTTTGTGATTTGTCATTTGGATGGACAATTAGTCAATCAACTATATAGATGAATAAAAACCATGAAAAATGAAAAGATTGTATGAAATTAAAAAGAGAAAAAATAGCCCAAAATTATTCATAATGCTAAAAGTGAGATAAGTGTCTCCTAAAAATGTCTAGGGGTCTTTTAGAACTTCAGTCTCCATTCTAATTGTTGTGTCTGTTTTTCCTCAAGAGCTAGTAGAAATTTCCAGATATTTTTTGTTTTTGCATGTTTGATGCTGGGGATAGATCTCATGGACTCCTGCTTAACAGGCAAGCTCTCTCTTCCACTGAGTTACCTCTCTAGCCGTCTAAATGCTCTGTCATATTATTTGGTCTCAGTTTTGTGCTTATAAATGGACATCATCACATTACAAGTATACTTAATAACTTGTCTTTGAAAATGAAGAGAACCAAGACAAGGTATATTGTTTCCAACTCTAAAAATACTAAATTATTGTTATGAATAGGTAACTCCTAGAATTATTCTGCTATTTCTATTTATAGCTGAGAAATTTGTAGCTTACAAAATTGTGACATAGTTCTTGTTTTTACTTCCTCAAATGAATTTGGGTAGTTTGTCGTATGAAATATAAATTGCCAGTGACCTTGTTTTCATCTGCGAGTTACTGAGCCTCATAGGCTGTTTCTTGAACTTTATTTCTTTCTATAATTGTAAATAACATAGAGCTCATACTTCTGCTAAATGGACTTTGAGTCAATTTTGAAAAAAAATTAAAGGATGGGTTTAGGATCCTAGGGACTTGTGTGGTTCTTTTCCTTTCTTTAAGAATTCAATTCTACCTTAGTAAGTCCATCTCATTGTGGAATACACTTGTAGTCTTTTAATTAGGAAAAGGAAGGAAGAAGGATATTTTCCTAAATTGTTATCATTGCTCCTTCTTTAGGCAATGCCTTGTGACTTAAGGCTGAGAAGGTTGGAGTTAGAGGCTTCTAATAAACACATGACAACAATATAAGTTATATTTTTTCTCTAGAGGACAAACAAAAGCTTGATTATGCACCCTTCGAGGATAGGTGCTTTTTATTTAAGTATTATAGAGTTCTAAATATCACACAAGTAAATTCTCATGTGGATAATCTAAGGGATTTTTTTTTACCATTGACAAATCCAAGAAACTAAACTAAATACTAGATGTTTCTCTTTCTTACACACACACACACACACAGAGAGAGAGAGAGAGAGAGAGAGAGAGAGAGAGAGAGAGAGAGAGAGAGAGAGAAACTCATTATGTAGAACAAGCGGTAAAAGATTTGCTTGGATTGAATGTTCTCTTTGCTTCTCTGACCATATTTAGCCAGCCATTCAGTGGGGTCACTATATAATACTTTGAAAAATATTATATGTGAAAAAATAGATTTCAAAAGAGAAGGAAATAAATTGCCTAATAATGTCTGTGGAGAGAACTGAACTGGAAAAATTCTTTCCTTGCAAACATGAGTACCAGAGTTTGATTACTATAACCCCTGATAAAAGAAAAAGAATGTTGGGCCTGGTTGCACACTTGAATTTTTAATGTGGGGAAGGCAGACATAAGCAGTTTCTGAGGCACACTGGCCAGCCAGCGGAGCCTACTTGGAGAGTTCCAGGCCAATGAAGGACCCTGTTTCAAAAACAAATAAAGGAAGATAGTGATTAAGTGACACTGAGGTTGTCCTCTGACTTCCACACATGCACACATGTAGATGCCTACCAGCACACACATGCAACTGTGAACTTGTGCACACACATGAATGAATGTGTGCATGCACACACACAGTAGTTATCAACATAAGTTTGTGAATAACAAAATTGGCGTTGGTATCTAAGGATTTTGATTTACAATCCAGTTTGCTTTCCTCTTCTCTTACCAGTCGAATTATGAGGCTTCTGTATGCCATCAACGTGGTGCATTCATGGGCCCATGATGTTTCTTTTCATTTTGGAAACAAAATATCTCATGGTCACCGCCACCACCATCACAAGCAGCCACAGAGTATTATATTTTGGGTATGCATGCTACAAGTGGTATGTTGGTGTCTGTATAGTGACAAATCCTGCTTTCAAATTCTCCTTAATAATTATTCCATAAACTGTTATTCCTAGGCACCAATAATCATAGGGTCAATTGTTTTATAACCCCTGGGGGTCACTCCTTATCCTTCACACTTAGGTCTATTATGAATCATGGTTGGTCTCATTGGACTCTTGTACACACACACACACACACACACACACACACACACACACGAAACAAAAAAGACATCAAAGATGGAAGAGGGCATATTTGGAAAGAAGAATGGGTTCAGTGGAAAGGAGATGGGAAGGAGGGACAAAATAATGCAATGGGAGAGTTTTATGATCAAAATAAAATATATAAAATATTTTAATAAAATGTTAAAAATTTAGCTAATTCTAAACTAAACTTCAAAAAATTAAAATGTTTCAGCTATTAAATTAGCAAATATTTAAATTTCTAAGTATGCAAAAGAAACAGTTTATAAACTGGTGCAACAAACATCTTTACAATATGTTAGAAATATTAATTCAAATGTAAAATATTCTGTGTTTGGATTAAGAACTTCCATATCTAGAAGTCACTCTAAGATAATGAGACCAAGTCAAGAGGCAAAAAAGAATAATCATTGGCACACAAGGTGTGATGCATCTATTTAATTAAGAGGAGCTTCCTCTCAAAGAGAAATAGCAAAGGGCATTTTTTAAATTTTGCTGACTTGGCAATGGTGAGGAAATAAAATTAGCATGTAATGTTCATAAAATGTAAATAAAATATGCAATGAGTACATAATCTTCATTGCAAGAAGAAAAATCTGTTAAAATAATATAACCACTATTATTTGTTTGATCAACTAATTAAACACATTCATGTATTTCTCGCCTGAAACTTCCTGACATTAAGACTTCTTTTTAACATATAAACATACATTAAATATCCACTACAGTAATGAAATTATACCAAGGAGGACAAAATAATGATCCTTGCTACTGTTAGAAATCTGGGTGGACTCTAAAGTGAGAGCTGTGTGAGTTGAAAGTGGGTGAAAGAACTTGCAGGAAGAATCTGGAGACTCAAAAAATCTGAACTTCTGAAGAAGACCACGAGTATTTCAAATGGTCTCTAGAGAAATAATATATGTGCACATTGATATGTTTCTTATAGTCTATTTCGCAACTTGGGTCCTGCCTCACAACACAGGAAGAAATTTTCTGAGATAACTTCCTTGCACTTAACTCCAAGTCTATCCAATTTGACTGTCAGGTTTGGTCTTGTAAAATTTTATCTTGGTTCTGATAGAAGTATTTGGTAAGAATCTGTGTAAAAATAAGGAAACGGAGAGTAGGAAAGGCTAAGTGACTTTCTGAAGATCAGGATTTTTGTTTAGTTTATTTATTTAGTTTTTCCTGGTAGGGTCTCACTGCAGCTTAGGGTTACCTGGAATTCACAGCAATCCTTCTACCTCTGCCTGTCATGCACTAGGATTAAAGGCATGAAAATCACTTTTGTCTTCCTTTTCATCTGTATCCATGAACAATGATCATTGGAGAATCAGGGAGGTAAGTAATGTAGAAAAGTGTCCCTATCCCAGAGAAGTTATATTCTCAGTGGAAAGAAAAATATTGACACATTAAAGAAGTAGAAAATAATTTGAAATATTATCAATTTTTCCTAGGCAAGTTGGGGATTAGGACAGATATTGAGATATTTAATATGGAAGAATATAGATGCTTACAAGCTCTCTATCTTTGCTCTGCAGAAGTCATCCTAGAAAATTCTGAGAGTACTGAGACTGAAATGCAGCTGTAATTTTTAAGATTAATTTTTATTTATTTATTTATTTATTTGCAACAAGAGAGAGAGAGAGAGAGAGAGAGAGAGAGAGAGGAGAAAGGCAGACAGAGAGATTGTGTGCACCAGGTCCTCCAGCTGCTGCAAATAAACTCCAGTTACATATGCCTCTTAGTGTATCTGGCTTTGCTAGGGTACTGGGGAATCAAACCCAGATCATTAGGCTTTGCAGCAAGCACTTTAGCCACTGAGAAATCTCTCCAAACAAGTTAAATTTTTTTAAAATATTTTCTTTATTCATTTTCAAACAGAGAGAGAGAGAGAGAGAGAGAGAGAGAGAGAGAGAGAGAGAGAGAACCACCTTGTGGGTCTGGCTTATGTGGGTCCTGGGGAATTGAATCCATGGCCTTAGGCACTGGAGGCAAGTGCCTTATCCGCTGAGCCATCTCTCCAGCCCTAATTTTTTTTTTATTCTTTAAATAGAGTCTACTTAAATTTATTACCATGGGAATGCCAGAAATTTAAGGTGTGTTACACTGGTCTCTCATTCTAGTAATTTTGCTTGCTGCTTTTTTAGTTAATAATTGGATTTCCTATTATGGATATTATTTTATACTTTCAACTTGAGACTACAGTGATAATTATAGTATCATTGTGGCACATGAGATAGAGAACATTTGCTTGTTTATTGTTTTGGGGGATAAATGTTGGAGTAAATACACTGATAGAAAAAGTTATAATGCAAAAAAATTAGGTGACTTAAGAAAACCCATATATTTAATAACAGAATACAAAAACCAAGAGTGTATTCAATTTTAATTAACTTGATACAAAATAATAGAATACCTTAAGGCAAAGAATCAAGATTAAAGACTGATTATAGTATATGCTATTTTTTCTGAGAGTGAAAGAGTTTTCTTCCCTTAGAGCAAAGTGGCGATGAATACAAATGGGATATTTGACTTCATCTGTGGAATGAGCAATTAGTCATAGGACTGGCTGCACAAGTGAAAGGAATAGGAAGAAATCAGTTCTTAGGAACATATGTAGAAAGCAAGTACTGAGCCAGAGAAAAGTCTTCCTGCAGGAATTTTATAAGGACATTATATCAATGTTATCAAGGAAGTACCAATAAGATTCTCATAATGATTTTACATTTGGTGTTCACCATTTTAATTTAAGAGGCATGGGCCAGTTCTCTTTTTATATTTTCTTTTTCATCTCTACTATGATAAAGAAGACCAGACTTGAGACTAGATGACTCAGACTGACACCATAGCTTGCCTCTTATGGGATACTTCATGGGAAGCATATATTTCCCAAATGTAAAATCAAGTGCTTGTCCTTGTTAATTCTTATACCTCCTTATACTTCACAGGAATCTCTTTGTCTCTCCTGCTTCATAGGAGTCTTTGTACACACACACATACACATTTATAACTTATTGGATATATTTACATATATTTGGGTGTGCACATGTTTGGAAATGCTTTGTAAAATGTTAGGTATATATAAGTATTAACATTAATTCAGTTTTATCTTGCATGCCATAATCCTTTCATGACTCCAACTGCCTAAAGCTCTTCTGGCTCTTGTGACTTTCTCCAGAGATTGAATTTAAGAAAATGGAATAGTCATAATAACAATAATAATATAATTAATATCTTTTGGATGTTTATTATGTACTAGGGAATATTTATAAGTAATTTACCTGAAATAATTAATATAATTTCAAAATGACAACTTTTCATCAGCAGGTATTATTTTTCAGCAAATTTTTTTATTGGAATTTTCAACTCAAAGTTGTTTTGATTTGCATTTCCTTGACGGCTAGGGATGTTGAACATTTTAAGTACTTGCTATCCATTTATGTTTCTTCTTTTATGAACAAACTAACAGTCCACCTACAGGATCTTTAAACAGCAAACACCTAACCAATTAGATGGCAAGAAATTAAAAAACTGAAAAAAATTAAAGTATGTTTTTTCACAAATTCCAGGCTTCTGTGTCCATCTACTGAGTTTGCTGTGAGTAATTCACACAGACTGGTGGTTTAAACAATACATTTATTTTTCTCACTGTTTTATAGGATAGAAATCTATGAACTAGTGTGATGGTTAAGTTTTGATGTCAACTTGACCTTTCAAGTAATCTTGGGTGGGTCTCTGAGGATGTTTACAGGAAGGCAGCCTCTCAGTAGGGGGCAAGAATGTTAAGAAGTTCAAAGAAGCTAAAAGTAAACATCGTTTCCTGTGTGGCCAGTGCAGGAAGGAAATTCCAGAGACTCAGGAAGCCATTAGGTCTGGGAAAGGGTTGTAAAACCCCACCCTAAGGCTGTATAAAGGGGAAGAAGTTCTCTCCTTGGCCCTGTTCTGTGTGTGTGTGGTGTAGGTGATGGGTTTTTCTCTCTGCTTGGACCTGTGAAAGAGGACCAGCCTCTTTCACTTTTATGGGACTTCCCCTGGATCTGTAGCTTGAATAAATCATTTCCTCCCATAGACTGCCTGGTTTGGAGATTCATCCCAGTGGTGTGTGGCTGACTATAACAACTAGGTACCCCAATTCAGCTCTTGATGACAGACCCCATTTTGCTTTAGAGAAAGCTGAATTCTCATCCTCATATGGCAAAGGAGGTTCTGTCTCTTCTTTTTGTAAGGACTCAGAATGGTTAGCTTATCAACATGACCACATCTAAACATATTTAACTTTCAATGGTTTGACTTCCACATACCACACGGTGGAATAAAACTCAAACACTAAATTGTGAGGTGAAACAAGCATTCAGTCAAAACAATTTTAAAAGGAGATGTCAAATATAGCTGTAGCATTAACTACAGAGATGGAATTACTGAAGTCATACCCTCTCAAATGTTCTAACCCACAACAAGCATCCTGATTTTTATAACAATGTTTTAGCTTCTCCAAGTGCTTATTCAAATACTCCCACCATAATTATTCATATGCATAATCTTTTGAAATCTCTGATTTCTATCCAGTATCTACCAATTATTTTTACTTTCCTATTTATGTGTCTTAAATATATTGGAAAATCATTTCAATAGCCTTTCCAAATGTTTGTAGAAAGTTAATTTGTTTTATTGAAGAATCCATTTTATGAAGCAGACTCCATTTTATAAAGCAGACTCCATTTTTAGACTTACTTCCCCCTCCCTAAAGAATGTCTGATCACAAAGACCAGAAAGTTAAAAAAAAAAAAGACACCATATAAGGAAGCATATGGCTGTCCTGGAATGTGGGCTGGCCCTGGGATGTGGCTCCAAGAAAGTAACCAATCAAGAGGCATACAGATACAGAAAAGGAGCCAATAGAAATACCACACACCCTGTGACCTAAGCTGTATTATAATTAGATAGCTCCTGTCCATAAATACCCTGCTCCTTTGT
>PVHP010028044.1:0-23288 GCA_004024765.1 Zapus hudsonius
CAGGAAAGAGTTTTTCTGCTTCAGTGAATATCATAGAACATTTTGTAACTGTTCTGTGTCTTCTCCACTTTTGCATAAAGAAGCCCCTCTCTCACTGTTTTCTTTTTGTTTCTTTGAGACAATTATTATTATTTTAAGATGAGTAGGAGAAGTAAATGGCTTGCCTGTGGCTCCTCAGCTCTCACAACAGGGAGACCACCTACAACTGCAGAGGAATTTGCCTGTGCACTACAGTTGAAGCAGATTAAAATGCACATTTTCCTACATGGTTTGTTTCTTCAGTGAAATATCTGCAGTTCAGGGAATTTCACATGTTAGAGATATTCTCATTTGATATATTCCAATTTTAAGATTGTGTTTGAAATAAAATTGCATTTTAGAATACTCTGTTATTTCTATGATTGTGGGCTTCTTAGCTTGCTAGAGGTTAAGGAATGTAGCTGTGGCCTCTTCAGTGGCCTCTAACACCTAATTTTAGCAATGTAGAAAGAATGTGTAATTTATTAGCAGTGTGACAGAAAAGGTATGTGTCATAGACAGCTCACACTGCTGTGATGAACTTCCAAACAAGACACAGTTTATGGAAGGAAGAAAGGATTTATTGAAGTTACAGATCCAGGGGAAGTTCCATAATGGTGAAAGAGGCTGGCCCATTGCACATGTTCAAGCAGAGAGAGAAACCCAGCACCAACACTACACACTCAAGTAAAACAGTAAGCAGAGTTCAGACTACTCTCATTGTACCTTAGGCTGGAATTCCAGATGGCTCCCAGTAACACCTCAGTGCTGGACCTTAGGATCCACCAAAGGTGACACCTCCTTAATGTTACAAGCTTTAACAAAATTCCCACATCTACTGGGGATCGTCCTCTCAAACTATCACAGTGTGTATGTTCAACAATATGACTTGAAAAATTGTCATCCTTGAAATATTCTTTTCAATTCAAATAGAATTTACTCTATTTGAAATATTACATTTAAGCATTATAAAAATCTAAGTATAAAAGTATATAAGCTTAGGTTTTTTTATATTTCTTTAAATAATGTTTTAGTCTATAAATCCAGTAACAGTAGATGATAGACACTAACAGTAAAATTATTTAAGAACAATATCAGTTCCTCTCTTAAAATTTTTTATAGACTGAGATTTCAATCTTGAATTAATAGAGTTTTGTGTCAAAAATGTTGGTTTCTGTCTCACTGGGTTATCCTGTGTTGATTGAATGGCTGTGGCTGTGGGTCCCTTGTTCATCCCATCATTCTCTGTGGGGTTCCACATGGATCTTCCCCAATATGACTGTGGGGGCTCATGTCTTTCCAGGATCTTAGCTATCCGCCTAAGGTTGATTGGTATGGTTAGATGGGACAAAGCTCTCTTGCTGCATTCTGAAAAATACAAACACAATCTCCATCAGAGAGTGAGATTAGTATAGGTTAACAGATATACACAATTCTGGATTTCCTAGATTCTATTTTTAGTAGCCTCTCTGTCAATCGCTCCCATAGTGAATCTTTTCTTGGGAGCTCAAGAGTCCGGGATCCAGTGCATATTGACCTAAGTCCCAAGTTCCAGTAAAGGGCTCCCCCTCACTAAGTGGAATATTTGGCCGAATTTAAAAGCTGTTGATTGTTTCCCCCCATGCCCAGGCTCCTCCATTGCACAAGTGCTCCTTTCTTGGTTCACTGTTCTCTTCCAGTAGGAGGTATGGTCAGCCTACTCAAGGCAGCAGACTGTGTTTCATGCTAGTAGTCTCTGTTTGCTCCAGCTGTAGTTGACCAGCTTTCCCTAGCAGTTTATGCAGTACCTTCCAGCACTACACTCTAACTACCATCTGGGGACCCCTAAGTTCTCAACATAAAAGCAGCCTTAATACTCACCCACCACAACTCAGGGAACTGAGCGGAAGAGGGGGCAGAAAGATTGTGAGAGCTGTGGTGGGGGAGAATATCCAGAGGCATGATGCCCCTGAGTAATAACATACTAGGGCCAGGAGAACCGGGCTGAATACTAAGCTATCCATGATTCCCTGCCCCAAGGACTGATCCAGAGTCCCATGGAGGAGGATATTCAGCTGATTGGGGATGGGGAAGTGGGGCATTGGGGAACTGGGGATAACAACTCATCATTTGCCCACTAAATAATGTAACTCATTATGGACAATAAAAAAATTAAAAAATATATTTAGAGTTTTATCAAATTCCTACATACTTTTCAAAAATAATTTTCACCAGAAAAGGCTACATATGTGCATATCATAGCCTTAGCTTTGGATACTAATATGTCTTAGCTAAACGTGAAGAGATTCCATGGATCTCCATATGTCCAGTCCCAGCTATCTTCAGAGGTCTTGGAGACCTGGGCTTGGCCAAGAAGTTACTAGTTGTGAACCCTTTAGTACATTATTTACCCTATAGCTCAATTTCCTTAAATATTTTTATGAATTTTTAATGAAAAGAAATTATGTCATCATATACATTAGAAAATAAATCTAGTTACAAATCATGGACAATTCTATCTACCAATAGTCTTTTTTATTCATCCGTTATTTGAAACAGAAGAATGTGAAGTCAGTCAGGGTGGTGCTCTCCTATAAAACCAGCCCTCAGGTGACTCAGTCAGGAGGATCATCCCAAGTTTCAGGCTGTGCTGAGCTATATAGTGAGTTCAAGGCTAACTTGGGCTGCATAATAAAATTCTATCTCAGAACCCCACTGTGGTAGTTTGAATAATGACCCCCAATAGATTCAAAAGTTTATTAAAATTAATGTCTCCAGGCTTCTGGCTGGAGGAAGTATCACTTTGGCCTAGCCTCCTGGGGACTGGCCCATTCTAAATTGGATGCAAAACACTAGGGATAAATATGTAAAAGAAAAGCTGAAACCCGGTCTGGCAGTTCTGCATTTTGTGAATTACAGTGTTACAGTGTGCTTGCTTGCTTCTAGAGGTGCTGTCTCTGTCTCTGCTTGGATCTGTGAAAAGGGGCCAGCCTTTTTTCCTTAACTTCCCCTGGGTCTGTTACTTCAATAAATACTTTTCCTCCCCAAAATTGTGCCTGGTTTGGAGATTTATACCAGCAGCATGTGACTGACTACGACACCCACCCCCAAAGTGTGTGTGTGTGTGTGTGTGTGTGTGTGTGTGTGTGTGTGTGTGTGTGTGTACCTGGGTTACATTCAAGAATTCCTGTTTTCACTGAATTTACAATTATAATGTGAAATATTAACAAATAAGTTTATAAATAAATGAACCATATGAAATAAAAGATGTGTTAGGTAAAAGAGAGGGAGACCAATGGAAATGTCACATGGATGTTGATTATGACATTTTCTTACCTGTCCCCTAAGGAGGATGACATCCTGCTGTGCATGTTAATTCATTTCTATGGTTCCAAATCTCAAAAGGCTGAGGCAGAAGGATTGCTGCAAGTGTGCGAAGCCAGCCTGGTCTACATTGTAAAACTGTTTTTAAAAGTGCAAAATAGTTCAAGGGTACAGTGTTTGCTGACAGAGCCCCAGCACAGCCATGAAGGCTGGGCATGGTAGCAGGCAGCTGGAATCACAGCACAGGAAGAAAAGAAAGAAAAAGAAAAGAAGAAAAGAAAAGGCAAACCCGGGAGAAACCTGCTCACTAGCTAGCCCAGCCCAAATGGTGAGAGTGATTAAAAAAGGCACCCAGTATTGACCTTTGGCCTCCACGTGAACACATGATTACATACATTCTTACACACACACACATGGAACATACCGCCACACACAAACAAAAATAGAAGGAGAAAGAAATAACTGTTTATCACTGTTTGGAGAGTCTCCCATCAGCCTAGTTAAAATGGACTCAGTCTCTGCCTTCTGTTCTTCCCATTTTCAGATTTATTTAAAGTTTCTCATATTTTCAGTCTTATCACATATTCCAGTAGATTCTGTCCTGTTCATTTAATTATTTTCAGGATACACTGTCTGAATTATATTAGGGATGTTCTAAATCACTGGTCCCACTCTCTTCATACTTACACTGTCTTGTAAGATTGTTTTTAAAATGGCTGCTGGTACCCATAATAGCAAAAGATAGTTTTATGAGGCAATGTTGATAGCTTATTAATATCAGTATTAAGGGGCAATAGACCTTAGCGAGATGGAGTTCTTTGATCAAAATTTATGGTCTCTGCTGTGGAAGGTCAAATTGGGTCTCATGTTCTAGACATTTGCTGACCCTCTTGTATCAAGCTCAAAGTATTTAGCTTATATTTTAGGTCTTTCATTATTGAATACAATCAACCTTATTCAAACCCATATCCCCCCACACACACATCTCAGGTAAATCCCTCCTCTCATCCTTGAAGGACACATGAGGCTCATAACCATCTCCCAACTTAGAGTCAGTGGCTACAGCTTTCCAGTGGTAAAACCTACTATTTTCTTCTTCATGCATCTCATTTGTCTTCAAGATTCAGCCCAAATCCAGCCTGTCTTAAAGAGCCTATTTTCCACTGTAGTGTCTAGTGAGCCTCTCTCTTCTCTATATGTCACCTACTATAATGTGTGCATATGGAAACATGACCTTGGGGCTGTTGTTCTGGAGCACTGATGCAGGGAAGCTGGCAGAGATTAGATGGGAGATATAATAATTTTTTTGCAAATGTTGGTCAATTTCTATTTGCCAATCATCACCATTGTAATTCAACCAGAAGGCCTGTGCTCTGACATCATGAGAATGGTTCTGTATTTTGAAAGTGTATCCATAGAAACTATCCATTTGCAAACTCTGTAGGGAAAGACAAAGAATGTGTGAAGCTGCAGCATGAATCACAGCACTGAGATCCAAAGTCTTAACCCTGCTCTTCATGCAAATATCTCCCAAACAACATCAGCAGGGAGCCTCCAGGGAAGGGTGCGGATGGAGGCTGCTTTTGATCCAACACAACGGCTTGGCTTTATTCAGTAATATAGTTTTTCCTTCTCCTTTTCATACCATTGACTTTTAGTTTAATAGTTTTCAGTGTGTGATGGCAATATAGACGTGGATACAGACAGACAAAAAGTTTCCTCGCCTTTTTGTCCCGTTCCTATATTTTATACAAGGTCAATAACAGGCTCTGCTGTTTTTACAATTACCAGGAGGATAGGATTTGTTATTGTGTGCAGATAAATGTGCTGATGCCGCTATTATTTATGGGATGAGATAAAAGCCACGAAACCTTCTGAGACAACGGCAGGTATATGTTTTATATCTGTGTTTTTGATGAGTTCTCTCATAGACATTGTACCTTTCATAGCCCAGTGACTACCTAATGTAAATTTCAAGTGAAATAAAGCTGTCACCATTTAGTATTTTTTATGGCTTACATTTATGCAGCAAGGGAACAAACATCTTACTTTGGAAAGCTGTAGCAGGTACAATGAAATTGTGTGTGTGTGTGTGTGTGTGTGTGTGTGTGTGTGTGTGTGTGTGTGTGTGTTAATTTCTTGTATGGATGATAAAGGAAAATGGCCCATTTGGTGGCCATTTCTGAAGTAATTTTAATGGTCTTTGTGAGAAAGAATAGCCCCAATGATGAAAATTCTTTGGAACATTTTAAAATAGGAAATCTAAATTCATTATTTTAGAAAATGGAGTAGTTTGCCTTCATTTTAAAGCAAACAAAATACAGCAGTTTCTCAGCTATCCACAAGAATATATATTTTGAATAGTTTTAGTCAGCAGTGATTAATCTCTCTCTTTCTCTCTCTCTTTCTCTCTCTCTTTCTCTCTCTCTTTCTCTCTCTCTCATGGTAAACCAGGGTGTAGGGATGGCTGTAGGATAGAAAACATATATTATTTTCTATGAGAATTTTTTTTCTTCCCTTGTAGGACTTGTTTTCTGATTGAAAATTCCCATATCCGTGACACTAAGTTTTCTCATCTGAAAAATGAGAATATGACACTGAGTAGTTATTGCACTTGAACAAAGAAATTTATAATTTGTTTTGTGTTTTATCTGCTATCTAAACTATCTTTGACCATCAGGGTTGTCTGACCTTGTATTTTCCCAAACCATATTGGGAAAATAAGAATTGTCTGGGGCCACAAAGTAAATTGAGTTTAAAAAATCTCATAATATTTAAACTCAGATTTTCAATTTTATGTTAGAACACAATGCTCTGCCCCTCCTGGGACACAGTGAGGGAAAAATAGAAGCAAGGTAGATTTTGGAGGGTGGTCACCCTGGGAAAGACCCCAAAAAAGAGAGAATGATGAGATGTCGCCCCACCTGCCTTGGCAAAATGAATCCAACATCTGATCCAGTCTCTCCCCACAGTGAAAGGACCCCTACTTCTTCCCCAATCTGACACACCTAGGTTTACTGGCCCTACTGGGCCCACCCCTTGAGTCCAAAAAAAACTAATCAGCTGGCTCCCTTATTCACTGAGTCTTCAATAAAGCCAATCCCAATAAAGTAAGAAAATGTGTGTGTGGGGGGGGTCAAGGTATTGGTTGCTCATTCTTCTCCTCACATCTGAACTTCAGGGGGTCCCTGTTCTGGTAAACCCTTCCCCTACCCCAGCCAGGCTGAAATGGGGAGAGGGGAAATTTTCCTTCTTGTTTTACTACTTTCTTGTAGGACATCATGTGAAGGGTTAGGCAGCTCCATAGACTGACACCTGCCCCTTGAGTGGGAGATGTCTCTGGCCAGAGCCCAAACCTAGGCACTAAAACTTATTGGTCAGGTATGAATGGTCTCCCTGCCCACCTAGGGCAGGAAATACTGACTGAAGAGTTAATCCACCCTCTCTCCCCCAGGTGCCAGGCCAGCAGAAGGACTCCGGAATCCCCTGGATTTAGAAAGGTAAGGCCTTCCCCATCCCAGCCTAATGGCCCCGGTGAGGGAAGGCTCCAGATTTTCCCCACATGAACCTCTCCTTCTCATGATGGAGCCCTCTGTTATCTTTTCTTCTGCTGCTTGTTTAGCTAAACAACATAAATTTTGTTAAACTCTCCACGTGTTTTCCCCACACTGGTGGCTGGAGAACTCTATAACTCCCCATGTTCCCTGAAAGAATAAAGTCTCCCACTATACCTCAATATCTCATTGTCTATGACTTTAATTCTTTAACCTTGTAGACAAGAATTCAGAATTTGGGTACTCCTTAAATTTGGGGGTGCATTGGAATTTTTGCTGGGCCTTATCTAAATTCTAATCCCCAGTTTACCCCAGTACAATCGGACCTTTATTCTCTGATCTCCTTGCTTTTTTTCTGATGTGAAGGGGAAGGTTTATACCCTTCTGCTCCATTTCCCATGTGTGAAGAGGGTGGGGGGAAGCTTTGGTCCTTTTTCAGTTTTCCTGGAAATCCTCTTGAGGTTTTCCCTCATCTTCCATGCTCAACTCCGGGAATGGGCTTTCCAGTCCTGCTTCCATGTGGGTGGGTATGGGGCTTGTAATCCCACAGCCCACACTCCTGTGGGCTGCCAGCTCTTGCTCATGTGTGTGTAACTGTTCCAGTCTTTCCTTGGGTACGATTTTTCCACAAATAATCCTTAAAGTTAATAATTTAATTCTGTCTGAGTCCATTCCTGCAATTTTTTTCAGTTATATATGGACAAGAATCTAAAGATTGGAATTTATAGGACAAGGGGAAAAAGCCCTATACTCCAAAAAATTCCAAAATAGGCCTTCTTTTAGATTCAGTAGATTTTTTCCATTTCCCTAAACTTGTCAGATAGTTTTATTTGTTCTATCAGAAAATTGTACTGGATAGTTACATTTACATTTTGGGGGACTACTAAAAGTTAATACTTTCACCACTTCCTAGACAATATCAGGAATATAAAAATACATTAATTACTTTTTATCTGCTATGTGTTTGTGGTACCTTAAATCTTATAACACTTATGTACCATTTTTCTCTTATTATTATGTTGCTACAGTTATTCTTTGGATAAGTAGTATTATTTTGGATATAAACACACATCTATACTTCTCAACTGTACTTAGCATCCTGAATTCTGGGTTTTTCTCTGAGATCATTTTCCTTCTAGCTAAAGAAATTATTTTCTTATATCTTTTAGTAGCCGTCTGATGAGAACATATTATCACAGATCTTAAATTTTCTATTTTTCTCCTTATTCTTAAATTTGTTCTGCATATATAATTCTAGGTTAGCTTATTGACTCTCTAGGTATTAGCTGCCTAAGTTTTGGCTGCCACAAATTTCTCTCCATACCTTAGATGGTACTTGACGATTTCTTATTTTCAGCTTTTCTAGCTGATATTCTTGGAAGGGTTAAAGTGATGGAATCGCCTTCTAGGAATTTTTACATTACACATATGCATGATTATGCCCTATTTTGTGTCTTTTATTAAAACTCTATGTGGGGCCGAGGATGTAATTCAGTTAGTAGAGTGCTTACCTAAATGTATGAAGTCCTCGTTGGATCCCCAGCATCCTATAAACTGGGCATGTAGACACAAAGCAAAATATATTTAGATAAACAGATCTAGCTGTCTGTATTACTCCAACTAGAAAGATGATTTATTATTCTAAACAGAATAAAACCTTACTAAAAGATGATAGGTTAATCACCATGTCTATCAGGGACAGATAACCAAGCTATGACTCAAGGAAGAACTTTGGAATCACACACTTCTCAACTGCTGCAGATGGCTTTGGCCACAGACCGCACACTGGATTTTGGCAAATCTCACGAAAATGTCTGCTAGTGAGTTCTTCAGAATCAGGATAATCATATCACAGTAATGGCAGAATTGGGGCTGGTATAACATCTACTGCCTTTTGGATGGAGTCAAGGCAGTCAGGCCTCTTGTGAAGAAAAAAAAAAGAAAACAAAACAAGGCAAGGAAAGAAGACCACAGACCAGGAAACCCATTTTTCCTAGGACCTCTTCATATATGAGAACAGTGATCATTACTTCTTTGACTTAGGCATTGGGTTAGATACCTAAGAAAAGAAATCACTACAGTACTTTGGAAGAAAAAGTAAAGAAAAATCATTATGAGATGTGCTTGGCTATGATTGGTCCAAGTCTTGCTCTGACATCATAAGGAGCCATTGTGAGGGATGACAGCCTGGTCCATATAAGCCTCTGGCTTGGGTGATTTTTGTCCTTTAGTGCAGAGAAGTAGTTGGTGTCTTAGGAGGTCACTTGGATTTTGATGTTGGAGAGATGGTAGAATTGGATATCACTGACTTATTGGATTGTTCATACACTCTAAGTTTCAACTCATGGAGGAGAAGAAGGGAGAGATCTTGGAGACCATCACCTGGGGTGAGGACCTCACCAAGCATTATGAAATCATGTCCTCTCTGGGACAGGGCAGCTTTGCCCAAGTGAAGCTGGCAAACCACCATCTTATAACCATGATGGTGGCTGTGAACTTTTTAGATGAGATTGATGATGACAGACAAGAAGTCACTATCATGAAGACACTACAGCATCCCAACATCATTCAGCTGTTCCACATGGTCCACAGCACAAAACAGGTATATATAGTAATGGAGCATGGTGATGAAAGAGATCTGGAAAGGATTATCAGGAAGCTGGGGTGGCTGAGGGAAGCGCAGGCCCTGAGAGTCTTTTCCCAGGTGCTGAGGGCAGTCTATTACTGCCACAGCCACAGCATTACCCACAAGGATATAAAGCCTGCAAATATCTTAGAAAATGGGGAAGGCAATTAAAAATTATGTGATTTTGGACTTGCTACAAAAACCACCAAAGGGAAGAAACTGAAGGTCTGTGTCAGCCACTTCTGTGCTCCCGAGGTCCTAAAGGGGAGCCCATACGAAGGCTTCACTGCAGACATGTGGATCCTCCATGTAGTGCTCTGCATCTTCGTGACACGGAGGCTTCCTTATGATGAAAATACCAGCTCAACGCTGGAGTTTATGATCTCTGCCATGGACTTTCGCATTCTACCACATCTGTCTGCAGGCATCACTAACATCCTTGCTCACTTACTTTGTGTAAACCCTGGCATCAGCTCCAGAGCAAGCAGCCTTATGGAGCACCCATGGGTCAGAGGCATGAAAGACAGTGCACTTACTTCTGTCAGAGACATATTTCCAAATATCCCAAGCCCAACAATTCTAGGGACCATGTGCCAACCAGGATTCAAGTCCCAAGATGTGATGGAATGCCTGCAAGAAAAGATATATAATGAGGTTCTCGCCACTTACCTCATCATAAACGACTGATCAATTTGGGGGGCATTGATGAGAAGGTATGTCAGGCTGAGGTAAAGGCCAGTGTGATGAGTCCTTTGGGTTTTCCCTCCCCTCCCCCACCAAGAAGGTCTCAGATCCAGCCTGGCCTTTCCACCTTTGCCAGGCCCACTACTTATCACCACCTTCAAGAAAAGAAATTTAGGAAGCCTTGGGGCAGAGCAGACAGAACCCCTCCTGCACTATGGTTCCCTTGGGAACCAGCCCCTCCTCAGGAACCCCTGTCAACCAGCTCCATGAGTAGCAGTGTTGAGGGGTGTAGTGCAACAAGATATCCAAGCTCCTACACCAAGGACTGGCAGGACGAAGCACAGAGTTTGGCCACCTGCCTTGTGAAACCACAATCCATAACAGGGTGAGCCCACCACCTCCATGAGCATCCCATGTGGGGGCTGGAGGAATGTGATGAGAATGGTCAGGAGTCTATGAAATGCATGCTGCTGTCTCCCAGCTTAAAACACAACCCAAGCCTCAATGAGAAGAGTGGCTCCAACCCATGTAGAGGAGTGCCATGTTCCACGGAAAAACAGGTAAGTGGTGTGGCCAAGATGTGTCTGTGCATTCCATTTTATTGGCATTTGATGACCTTTGCAATTGACAGACTGTTCCCAGATATGAGGTGTGGATGTATCTCCTGAGGCACAACAATCCCACCCCACCCCCTCTACTAGGAACCTGACAAGATGGAGGTCCATAGACCAATGAAGCAAGGATAGATACCCCTCTGGAGGGAGAAGGAAGGTTGGGAAAAGGGAACACATACTGACAGAGTGAGGATTCAGGTTGGGAGCTATGACAAGGCAGGACAAGAGAGTCAAGAATATCTTGGGGATTTCTGTCACTAAGCAAGTCCCTTTCATGTGTCTTTGTTCTTTTCAGTGTAACATCTCTGGGTGTAGCCAGCAGAACATCAAGCCAGGTGACAAGTGAGGGGGACAACGGATGCCCATGCCTGGCCTTCATCATTTGCGCTAGGCGACATGTCCACACAGGATAGCAGTGGCCAGCCTGGTCCTTTAAGTCCATGCGTTTCTGCTTGGAGTCAGGAGTTGACACAGAAGGATGTCCAAAGCCAAAGAGAGCTGGTCATAAGAAGCCCCCCCCCTGCTGTGGAAACATCTTAATGTAGCCTTCTGCCTCCACGTCGTCTAGTGTCTGGCCTGGGGAGGTCTCCTACCTCCACAGAGGAAACGTTTAGGATAGTTATAACTTTTCAGTGGATGAACATATATACTATATGGATAATATTTTATAATTGTATATAAATTTATGAAGGTGAAATCTAAGAGAAATGCACATTGGTGTTTGTTATGTGTTTTCTCCTGGAGGGAATTCAGAGAACAAACACAGAGTTTAAGGGGAATTGGGATCTGGGAAGGAAGGCCAGATGGGTTTTTATGTGGCAAACATATTTAATAAAGATGGAGTTAAGGAAGAAACTGGACTAGCCACAAGAGCAAAGAAAGTAGTTTATCATTTAAGAGAAACTGAGGCTTTTAAAGGAGGAAGTGGGGAGTCAAGAGTGGAAGCACAGGCTTGTGGCTTGTATGAGATAAACAGGCTTCTGAAGGAAGAACCAGGAAAACATGGGAAGTGGAATCTAGGAATCTAGGAATGTAGGAAGACTTAGAAGAAATACACAGGGCATTCACCATGTGTTCTCCGGTGGAGGGAAGCTAAGGGGGGAAGTTAAGGAAAGTACCCACATGATGGATCCAGAACTGGGGAGAAACTTATAAAGCACAGAAGCTATGATTAGGAAAAGGGGTTTTCCCACCCTCACCCAGTCAGGCTACAGGAGAAGACAGTCACCAAAACTCAAGTGGAGGGGGTCCACACAGGACAATACAGCTAAAAGCAAGAGGGTCCCAGGAACTGAAGATCTATGAGCAAGAGCCAAGAGGGGGCAGTGCATGTGGGGCTGCTACCTTTATAGGTTGGCAAGGTAAAGATCAGATTGGTTAATAAATCTGGAGGGCAGATCCCACAGTCCAACTACACCTGTCAGCTGGGGTCATAGCTGTGAGACTGTGGACAGCAGGGTGTTGGGCATTAACTATTGGCTCTGCTACTGAGGGCACTGAGAATAGAGGGTTAAAGGTGTATGAGGAGGTGAAACCCCGGTAAATTGGTAGGTTGCCCAGCTCCACCCACCCTAACTCCCACCCCCATGGGCTGGCCACCGAAACCAGCATCCCCATCTCAGCAGGACTGGCATTGAATTTCAGCAAAACTTCCTTGTACCCATCCCCACTGACCAGACCGATTCCCGCTACTCAGGACCCCCAATGAGGTTCCCATGTTGTCCCCACCCACCTGTCCCACCCACCTATCCCTGTGCAGGCTGCCAACTCCCCACCCCCATCAACCAATCACCTTTTCCCTTCCCATTTCCCATGCCCCACCACCCCCTTTTTCCCTATATATTGTAGGTCTCCCAATTGAATAAAGAACCACTTGGATACACAATACACATCTGCTGGCCTCTATGTCCCGCAGGAGCCCCTGCGCCATTCCCCCCAGCTCTGTGGGCCCCAGCCCTGAGACAGTGGACAGCCCACCCTGGCTCCAGGCTCCCGCCTCCGCCCTCTGCGTTTTCCCTCCACCGATGGCCCAAGGCGCCCCATGGAGGAGAGAAACACAGCAGGGGGTGTTGGAGATTGGTCTCAGCCAGAGGCAGAGTTCAGGTTCTGTCAGGAGTTTTCATTCTTGTGCCAGGATGATATGGCATGTGGAGTGTCACCTCCTAGTTTGCTCTGGACCTCAGTCCTTGACTGTAAAGTTCCTAAATAAACTAGCTTCCTCCTATTTTCCTTCACTACAACTGAAAAAAAAAAGAAAGTTCATGGAAAAATAGATCATATATTTTTTTCTTTAAGCAGATTTTTAAAATTTTTATTCATAATTATTGTAAATAATTTGATACATTGCATAATTAAGTCTTATGGTGGTGTCTCCATTTCCCTCCTCCTACTTCCTACCCCACTGGGGACCTACCTACATGAGCTTGCTGGTCCAGTCCATTGGACAGGGGATTGTGGATTGTATAAGAGGTAGCCATTCTCTCTCTCTCTCTCTCTCTCTCTCTCTCTCTCTCTCTCTCTCTCTCTCTCTCTCTCTCTCTCTCTCTCTCTCTCTCCCCAACATGACTTTTGCAATCTTTCCTCCCCCTCTTCCGCTCAGATCCCTGAGTTGTGTGTGAGTTTTAGGACTTAATCAGGTCTTTTATCCAAGAAATATATTCAGTATATAATAATACAGCTACAGAAAAGTTTTCTTAGAAAAAAATCCATTTTATCTTAGTTTATTCTGCAGAAGCAATTCTTTCTAGTTTCCTGAAATGTAATAAGATCTTTCAGCTAGAGAATCACATTTCTACCAGCTTCTTTGCCAGATCTCCCACTCAGCATTTACAGGACAGTCATCCTGCCCCTGTTTTAGTAGCTTCTAGGCCAGGCAACATCATTTCCACCTTAACTTGGGTTCATGGCCTCTGCTGAAAATTACATATCCCAGTGTTGCGGTCAGCTTTCTAGTTGCTGCCTACAAAGTACCCAAGCAAAAGTGGCTTGTGGAGGAATGGGTTTATTAGGCTTATGGACTCGAGGGGAGACTCCATCCTGGCATTGAAAACGATGGCATGAGCAGAGGGCTGGACATCACCTCCGCCACAGCACTGCAAACAGCGGCAGGAAGGTGTGCCAAACTCTGGCAAGGGGGAGCTGGTTTATCACCCCATAAGCTCGCCCCCAACAACACAGCTTCATCGAGGTTGTAAAACCCAAACTGCCATCAGCTGAGGATTGATCTATCAGAACACATTCATTTGTTTGTGGGGGACACCTGGATCAAACCATGACACGCAGCAAATTTTGTAGTTTAGACATGGCCATATGACAAGTTTGAACCTATGATATTTAAACAGAAAACAGATATGTAAGTTCTCCCCAAAACTTCTTTTACACACAGTAGTGGCATGGAGTTTATTTTGTCCTTTTCCTGAGCACTGAGATATGGCAGTGAGTGTGACTCTCTAACTCGTGCTTAACCACAGCTACAAATGCAGAACTTCGGGGATGGCAAAGCAATAAATTACAATGGACCAGTCTTTCTAATCTGGAATACTCTGCCCTGGGTTGACTAGAGGACGACTGTGTGATTTCATTCATCAGACTGTGAAATCACACAATGGCTTGTTAATAGCAGGAGTGGCTGTTCATCTCTCACAATCCTGGGTGTCCATTTTCCTTTGCTGCTAGGCTCTGGCTGTGATTTACAACCATTTTAACAACAGGGAGACTTCCTTCCCACTTCTTCCTTCCATTTATGTTCTTACCACTCATTGCATTACAGTCTTCTCAATATCTCCCCACCCGTTATTCTCATACTTAACGCATTTTCCTCTTTTTTTTAAATATTTTATTTATTTGAGAGAGAGAGAGAGAGAGACACACACACACACACACACACACACACAGAGAGAGAGAGAGAGAGAGAGAGAGAGAGAGAGAGAGAGAGAGAGAGAGAATGGGCACGACATGGCCTCCAGCCACTGCAAATGAACTCCAGACACACGCGCCCTCCTGTGCATCTGGCTGTATATGGGCACCGGGGAATCGAACTCTTGATCCTTCTGCATTGCAGGCAAACGCCCTAGCCGCTAAGCCATCTCTTCAGCCCTGCATTTTCCTCTTACTCTCTCCTTTTATCTTTCAGAGTAAAACTTGAGATCTGTTTATGCTAAAAACTAAGCTCATAGGTGATTACAAACTGTATCTCACTGCCTCACTTCCCCATGTCCATTCCTCTCCTCTTCCTTCTTTCCTCCCTCCTTCTTGCTTCTCTCTTCCTACATTGTCATAATGATTGTGGTAGGCAACCACAGAGATTGTGGTAGGCAACCACTGACCTATATTCTCAGACCTTTTTTTTTCTTTCTTTATTTTGTTTACTTTTATTGAGACAAAGATTCACTCCTTCTAGCTCAGACTTCCCATGAACTCATCATGTAGCCGAGGCTAGCCTCAAGCTCATGAACTGTCTGCCTCGGCATGAAGATCACCTGTGATTTTATGACACTGGGCCTAGCTGCTTCTTTTCTTCAAGGACAAAAACAGCTCAATCTTCCAATCATTCCAGAAATTAATGGGGAATAATTGTAGCTATTCTTCTGTTATATTAAAGGATTGAAAATAAAATGTGAATCAGTGACTTTCTACATTCAATTTTGTGATTCCCTAATTTACTCAGTCCAAGAGTTCTTTTGGATACAGATTTTAAGAGCATATAAAACTTAAATAATTCATAAAGTACAAGGGTATGTATCTTCTATCAGTCCCTGAAAGAATCCACCACTTTCCTAATTTCCACAGAACATTAGATAGTTTTCATAAAACTGTAAATTCCTAGGGTGTAAGGAATGCAACGGTTCATTTGCTTTGCTTTCCTTGTTTTCAGGTCAGAGCCCTGACAACCAGATTGGCTCACTTTGTTACTCAAGCTGGATTGCCGAGATAAATACACCTTCTCTTGCTTATGATTCTTGATGTATAAATAAAAAGAGAGCAGTGTATAATGCCAATATAGAAATGATAACAGAAGTCAGGGAAGGTGTTAGCTTGGTTGCATTTACCAGAAATATATTCAATTTTTAGTCCCATAAAAAGAAAAGGAAAGAGAAATTACTAAAGCAGAAAAAAAACCCTCAAAGTAATAGCAATAATTTCTGGCTTTTATAATGTATTGTATATTTCAAAATAGAAGAGGATTTTGAATGTTCTCACCATACAATAATGGTAAATATTTGAGGGAGAGATATACTAATTACTCAAATTGCTATACTTTGTATAAGAGAATTAAAGCACCTCACTGTGTGCTATAAATACAGGCAGTTGTTACCTGTTATTTAAATTTTTAAAATAAAGAAAACAATTAACTTATTAATTACCAGTCTAAAGACCCCCGTTTAAAAATACTGGGTCTTTAAACCCTTTGCATTATTACTATTTTTCTTTTAAGCTGTGTGCTCTGCTCTTTAGCTGGTGTAGCAATGCGTTCCCAGAATCCCAGCACTTGTAATGTGGAGGCAAAAAAAAAAAAAAAATCAAGAATTCAAGGCCAGCCTATGCTATCTGGGATGCTGTCTCACAAAACAAAAGGCAAACATAAAACCTACATTTTTTGATCCAGGTGCAACCCTGATTCCTCAAATATATTTTAATAAACATCATTAACATTCACAATGTAAAATCCTTTTTTTCTTTGCTTTCTTTCTTATTCTGTCAGCACTACACACATTGGTTGGAAAGCTTTTCTCTTCTTTATCTAAACTCTACTTTGCAGGCTTCACACCATTGTCACTTCATTTGTCTCTAAGAAAACGGTAGTGATTCCTTGAATCTCCTTCTCAGTAGTGGTAGCACAGAGGCCATCCTGTGGGCAGGTGTTTGTGGTGATTTTCTGTATTAGGAGAATCAGGCTTCAGCCTGAGCGCTTGTATATTCAGAGTGCCGAAGCTTGAATAATCTTATCTGTAATTAGCAGGCCTGGCATCAGCGTGTTTGCCTATCCAAGCTTAGGCCTCAACAACAGTAGCCATCATTTGGCCAATTTTATTCCTTTTCTTCTCATGTCTCAAACCATTAGTTTTGCAGCCCTCGTGAGCGCAATTCAAGAACTTCCTGAGACCATACTTCTTACTCACCATGCTAGACTGTAGCCTTTATGAATCCAGAAAGCATATAAACCCTTACTTTCTTAAGCTTCACTCTCATATACTTTGTCAGCAATGGGAGAAAAGGGATCCTTACAGCCTCATTCAGTGGCTATGCTTGTAAATACATAGATAACTGCAAAGTTTTTACACCCATTGTTCACAATGTTATCCCCAGCACTTTAACTTCTAAAAAAATTCAACTACCAATAAAATCAAAGTCTCTGTGATGACTCCAGGATTCTCACCACTTACCCTCCTTTGCAGCGACAGCCTCTGTCAACAGGGCATTTAATATCATTCTGTTCCAATTTCTATATTTTTCAAACATAATGCTCTCTTTTCTTAGGACAAGGAGTCAGGTAGCCCAGACTGCTCACAAACTCTTTATGTACCTGAAGATGATGCTGAACTCCTAAACTTTGAGCTTCTTTCTACCTCCTCATTGCTGGGATTACAGAAGTAAAACACCACACCCAACATATTTATTTATTACACTTAGTTTTTACTTATATATATATATATATATATATATATATATATATACATATATATATATATGCCTAGCAATATATGTATATATAAAATATTGTATTTTGGTTAAGCGTATTATATATATATACATATATATATATTGTTTTAGTTGCAAGATTTGTATTTACACAAATGGTTAAATGGCATAATTATTATATTGCATTTCTGTGTTTTCAATCATGATGTTGAAATCTTTCAGCTTTAAAATGTTCACTTTCACACTAACCATCCTGTTGCATAATTACATCCAATTGTGCTCATCCATTTTCTTGTTCGTATACATTGATGGCATTTCTGATTTTGACTGTCATCTTGATGTTGTAAGAAATATACTTAAGCACATGCATTTGTGAACATGTGATTCCCTAGACTATGGATATACGAGTAAAATGAAATGATAATGGGATCTGAGGATTTCCGTTTTACAAGATGTTGTCAATATCTTTTTAAATAAATTATTGATTTTTAACTCCTATAAGTTGTATATAATAAACTCATTTCCCAACATAATTCTTAATATTAAATTGATAGACTTATAAAAATATCTTAATGTTATATTGATTTTAAATGTGTGAATGAATCAAACAGAAGTTATAACCATAATTTGTTAAATCTTGAGTTATATCAGCTTCCTCTTAGATGTAGACAGTCTGATTATTTCCTTCCTGCACTTTAGTTTTTTATGTTCCTTTCAGATTTCTGATGCTATGTCAAATTTTAGAAATAGAATGATACACATTGGACCTGTGACCTACAGGAATGTATTGGGAGAAAAATAGAGGTCGGAATATAGTCACATTGAAATCACATGAAAGTTACCACAGAGAGCTTTTACAGGTGACAAAGAGCATTAGGGTTCCTGCAGGCCAGTACAGGTAGGGGTTAGTCATGAAGGATGTGGGGATGAGATGGGCGAAGGTGTGGAAAGACTGACCCATAAAGAAGATTATTTGCAGAATCCTAGGGGCTAAATACCAAAGCAGTCTATCAAAGGTTTCCACAGGCAAGTGGGTGATGAGGTTGAAAATAATCTATACTAAACCATAAAGATATTTCCATAAAATATGCTAATAATGAATTATATGTGACATTTTTCTCTCCCCTTTCTAAAAATCAAAGCTCTAAGTCACTGCACACCAAATTTTAGAAATATTTTCTTAATGCTTTCCAAGCATCCCAGTGTTCATCGCTAAAGAATTCCTGTGTACAGAACACATTATGGGCTACTCTCTCAATGTGCAGGTGGTTTTAACTCTTCAACACTGCACTGTGAATTTAGCACAAAAATCTTTCACAAAAGCATTGTTGCCTTACATTAGAGTCCCAGTTAGAGATGTGGTGCTTTAAAATATATTTAGCCATTCTTCTTCCAAATGTATTTCTTCTTAATGAGACAATATAGTAAGCAGGGTCCCCAAACTAGCAAAGGTTAAACTGTTTATCTTCATTATTTCAAGTCCTTGGGAACCTAATGGCCCTCGAGGCACATAGCAAATGGTTTCTGTCCTATATAATTGAGGATGCTATACTTCCCACTAAGATAAAATCCTCAGGATATATTTTAGGGTATTCTATGAATGTGCATTATGTTTTTAGAGGGTTGATTAAGTTGGGGACTATCACTCTTTTTCTGAAAAATGTAACATCATTTCAGATAAGTGCTCAATTTCTCCAATGCAAAATGGAAGAATTCATTTTAGCTTAAATTGAGTAGGGAATTATGCCATCATGTTCTACAAGCTGAAAACAACTTCATTATTTTTTCTTATCTTAGTAATGATCATGAGCTGTCTTTCTTATTCAAGATGAAAATGAGACTGTGGTATGATCCGCTCCAATACAATTTTAGGGGATTTTTTTTTTCCTGTAGTGACATGGAGTTCCTACAAATGGGCTCCTTCTTGTGTCTGTTTTTTCCTGTGTAATGCGATATGTATATTAGGTTGCAGGCTTTGATGAAGGTCCCATCTGAGATGCAGACTAAAGTTAAATGACCTTCAGCACGGAACTTTTGCAAAGCAGGTAGCAGAGGCAGAGGTTTGGACATAAGCTAAACCTCTGACTTAATTAGACATTCTACTCAGCAGGCAAAGGAGGTGGATTTACTGACCCTAATGGTACATATGTAGACTTTGAGATTTTTTTAAACTGGATATTCTAGATTAAATAAAAGTAATCCAAGTTGTTAATAAATGCTGTGGCCCAATCATCAGACACTGGAGATATCTGCTTGCATTTGTATTAATCCAGGCTCTTCATGACATCTACTTGGATTCCCTCCATATACACTCAGTACTATGCTTTACACCTACCTGACAAAAACGAAAGGTTTGCTTTTATGCAGATTGCATTACTCAAGAGATGTTATTTTGAAAGACAAAGAAAAAAACTCTGTTCAAAGGCACAACAGGCCCTAACTGTTATCAACATTATCAGGAAAGGATTTTTGCCAAGCCTAGTAAAACAGGCCTGTATTTCCAGCTCTTTAGAAGGCTGAGGCAGGAGGATTCAAGTTCAAGCTCTTCCTGAACACAGGTCAAACTGGGCAACTTAATGAGATCTTTTCTCAAAGTAAAAAGGGAAAAGAGAGTTTAGGATATTACTCAGTGGCAGAGTGTTTGCTTATAATGAGCCTGGGCAAAGCTCTGACTTCAATTTCTACTACCACAAATGAAAAAAGAAAATATTTTTTAAAGAGTTCTTCCTGGGGAATTACATTAAAATATTTTACATTATGTGATAATACATAACTAAATAAAATCCTCCCACAGAATTAGCAAGAAAATCAAAAGGCAATAACCTCATGGAAACAGCCTAGTAAGGAAATTTAGTGATTTCAGTTTAGCTATCGCAGCCTGTTGTAATACCCCTAGATCTACAATTTCTGGTCTCTAGAGCAGTGATGAAATAAAGTACTGTGGTTTAGATTTCCCAGTCTATGGCATTCTGTTTTGTTGTTTGATGTCCACCCTGGCTGAGTAATATGAGAAGGTAAACAAGTCTTTGATGAAAGCTAGGCAGCAGGAAGCCAATGCAAGGACAGAGGAGCTTATAGTTCAGCCATTGCTGTTACTCATAATGACTGGCATACCTGGAACCCTAGCACTGAGGGGTGCACAGCCAGGTGGATCACTGGGGCTCACTGGTCATCCATCCTAACCACATGAGAGGGAAAACAGAGAGACCTGGAAATAAGGGAAATAAATAAAAAGATCTGGAGGAGAGCCTACCTCATACCCTCCTCTGGCCTTCTCACAGGCACAGATGGAGTAATTCACACACATTCTTATACCTCACACTTGGGTGCGCGCACACACACACACACACACACACACACACACACACACACACACCAAAAAGAGTTAGAGTCAAAAAAACATTTCCTAGCCAAGTAAAATGCATTTTGAGACTAAGTATACCACATGTAGTCATTAATTTTTAAGCTTGTTTCCAGGGCTGCTAACAATTCCTTATGTTAGTAAAGCTGAAAAAGATCATTTATCCATATAATCATTCTTCCCTTATACCATATACTTGCCTTGAGTGTCCAAAGGAAATGAATTTCAGAATGTCTAGCAGATATCAACATCTGTGGATACCCAAATCCTTTATATAAATGATATGGTATTTGCATATAACCCATGTAAATCTTCCTGTATACAGTCATGCATATCTATCCTGCTGATCACCTAATACAGTGCAAGTAACTCATAAAGTAGCTGTCATTTAGGGAAAAATGGCAAAACTAAAAGTTTTTACACAATGAACTAGTTTTTTCCTCCCCTGAGCCATCATTCTGAGTTACCGGTACCCACTGAAATATATTCTTAGATCCTGGATTAGAGCAGCATGAGGCCATCTAGCCTGGACTGGTTTGGGTGCATGGCTAGTAAGGAAACTGTGGCCTCTGAGGGAAATTTTAGGGAGAAGCCCCTCTTTTTTTATTGTCCATAATGAGTTACAACATTTAGTGGGCAAACAATGAGTTGTTATCCCCAATTCCCCACTGCCCTCCCCTCCCCCCTCCACTGGATAACCTCCTCCATGGGTCGTCTGGATCAGTCCTTGTGACAGGGGACCATGGATAGACTAGTAATCAGCCAGGTTCTCCTGTCCGTACCTCTGGAAAGTCTCCCCCACCACGGCTCTTACAATCTTTCCGCCCCCTCTTCCGCATAGTTCCCTGAGTCGTGGTGGATGAGTATTAAGACTGCTTTAAGGTTGTGAGCTTAGGAGTCTTTGTGTCAAAAATTGTTGGTTTCTGTCTCACTGGCTTATCCTATGTTGATTGAATGTCTGTGGCTGTGGGTCCCTCGTTCCTCCGGTCCTTCTCTGCGGGGTTCCATATGGATCATCCAAGGTATGACTGTGGTGGCTCCTCTCTTGCCAGGATCTCAGCTATGGGCCCAAGGTTGGTTGGTAGGGTTAGATGAGCCCCAGCTCTCTCGCTGCATCCTGAAAAATACAAACACAATCTCCATTGGAGAGTGAGATCAGTGTAGGTTAACAAATATACACAATTTTGGATTACCAGGATTCTATTTTTAGTAGCCTCCCTGTCAATTGGTCCCATAGTGCATCTTGTCTTGGGAGCCTAAGAGTACGGATCCGGTGCCTATCGCCCTGAATCCCAAGTTCCAGACAAGGGGTCCCCCTCACTAAGTGGAAAATTGGCCGAATTTGAAAGCTGTTGATTGTCTCCCCCTGGCCCAGGCTCCTCCATTACACAAGTGCTCCTTTCTTGGTTTGCTGCTCACTCCCATTAGGAGGTGTGGTCAGCCTACTCATAAACTCCAATTGTGTTTCCTGTCAGTGGTCTCTGTTTACTCCAGCTGTCGTTGATCAGTTTCCCCTGGCAGCCTGTGCAGTGCCTTCCAGCACTACACTAACTGCCTTCTGGGGGCTGGATACCATTCCAGACATTGAAGGGGAGAAACCCCTCTTAACCATTTTGTGCCTATGTAGAACTTGGCATACATATGATTAAATACAGATACATTTTCTTAAATATTTGTATGTATGGTTAGTTGAACTTATATGTGTAAACCCTACAGATATAGAAAGCTAACCAAGCATTTTTGTGCAAAGTTGATCACAGCTGTGCTCTAAGGGGAAGACTACAATAAAAACGATGGCATGTATTGGCCAGGCCTTGACACTCCTTGTATACTGAAGGAAATCAGAATAGCTACCGCTCAAAGTGCATCTTGCTGATTACTCCATCTGCAAATGTTGTGCCACGATGGACAATCAATCTTGAGAAATCACACAGCTACTCAACTAATTCATCCAAAAAGAAAACTGCTAATTCGAGAGTTGAAACCACAGAGGCTAAAATCAGATGCCGATAGCATCTGCATTTGTGGGATATTAAGCTTTGACAGTATTCAGCCAGGAATTTTAAAAACAGCCATCTCAGCATTATTCACTACAGTAGACGTGGACAGAATCCTCCATGATTTCCAAGGTTGTGTTAGCAGTTTGAATGCATTATTTTATTTGGATAAACATTTGTAAGTTGAGTGGACTCTGTAGAGGAAATGTGAAATACCTTATTTGCAACTGCTTGCAGGTCTAAAAACACTACATTTGAATTGCCAACTTCTTTGTTAGAAAATATATTTGTACTGGTGATGTTAGGTAGAATTTCCTGATGTAATCTATTAGATGATTACTTTTTTTTTACTCTATGACCACAGCTATTAATGGGTTGTAGAATTTTTTTCATGTCCATTGGAGGGGGGTGGACTTTATCTTTGGCCTGGGACTTTATTCTTTTTGTCTTTTCCCTGAAGTTTGTCAGTAACTATTTATGGTCTCAAGGCTT
>PVHP010028045.1:0-23452 GCA_004024765.1 Zapus hudsonius
CCCTTTCTTGAAAACTTCCAATGCCAAGACAACTCTTTCTGTTGAAGAAGACATTTCATATTTAGCTAATGTCTCCCTTATCATAGTTGCTACTCATTGAGCTGAGTTTTGATGTCAGGGGTCAGAGAAAATGAATGTAATTCCTCTTTCCCATGAAGATTTTTCAAATATTTAAAGGCATTGATCCACTTCCTATGGGTCTGGTATCCACAGTCCTTCAGGTAATCCCTGTCCTGTTTGGTGTTATGTCTTTCACCAGCCTGAGAATTCTCTTCCGCCCAGACCTCTTTTGCATGACTGAGCACAGAAATTAGAGAGAGAATAAAAGCTGCTGGTCAAATGCATAGATTGTTGAGCCATGCCCCTTACAGTCACATGAAAATACTCCCAGTTAAAATGTGCTTAACCTTGAATGCATTGTTATTTCTGTAACCCTGAACAAGAAGCGATGCTTTTCTTTGTCTTCTTTTTCTTATCATAAAATATGGGCTAACGGTTAATAATCACAATGCTTATTAAAATAGTGTCAAGTAAAATGAAAGCAAGTGCTCATCAAATCACAGCAATCGTTAATATTCCTAAAAGATGGTTTCACAAAGGAGAATTGGCAATGACCTCCCTCATTCTAAACATTATGTCTCTCTATCCATGAAACTTTAAGAATTATCTTTTTCATGTACATATAAAGAGACTCTATGGATAAAAGGAAGCTCTATGAATTTCTCAGGATTTAAATCAAATATTAACTAAATTTTCTAAATTATTTACATATATCCTACCTCTAAGTCATCCTTATATTGTACTTGAACGGGCTAACCCAAGCTTATATTCAAACTCGTTACATTTTATTGTCATTGAAATCCTCTTTCTACTGAGTAAGATTGCATAGAATGTTCTGTGATCTGACTCATTTGAGATCTCTCCCAGCTGCAAGGCGCCTATAAACTCTACAGCTTTGTTCTGACCAAGAGCCAAGTCAAAATGAGCCAACGGAGAGTAGTCTGAAGGAAGCAGAAACTACAAGGAGAAGCAAAACTTCTTTTTCCAAAACCAATGTCCAATATTCTCAGAGAAATGAAAGACATTCCCTCTCTGAACCAAAAAAAATGTTCTTTAAACAAATAACTGGAAATAAACAAGAAAGAGCTCATAATGATTAAAAATATAACAGAATGATAAACTCCATAGAGCATGGCAAAGAAATTTGAGCTCTTCTAGAAAACATAGCAAAAAACTAGAGTCGTGGGAAAAGAAAAAAAGATACATCAGAAAATTTGAGATGTGGTCAGAGGGGCTGAGTATCCTAAAAGAGTTGTGAACAGAGAGGTCATAGAAATTATCACAGGTGTGTGGGAATCATTAGCCCAATAATCCATGAGAGAAAAAAAACTAAAAGTGCTGAGAATTAATGCATTTCAGACTAAAAGTGCCCATTTCCATGCCAAGCAATACAAAGTGACATTGTTGTGAAATGATAAAATACTGGAGGAAAAAAAGAGGCCCAGAAGGAAACACACACACACACACACACACACACACACACACACACACATCACACAAAAATGAAGAATTCTGTGGCTTAACACTCTCATCAGCTACGTTAGAGACTAGAAAACAGTAACACAATGTTGTTAAATTCTGAGGGAAAATAATCTATGGTGTGCAATTCAATACCCAGCTAAACTGCCAACCATCAAGCCAGAGTATTGGTGAAACACCCTAAAACATGCAAGATTTGTCTGAATTCCATAGATAAACTGAGTAGTTCTGCTCATCTGGTCTGGACTGACACATCTTTAGTTATGTGACAATACGGCTGGGGCTAGATAACAGGATAACCTCATACCCAAACCCGAAAGCTGCTTAGTGCAAAGTGCAAGGGGGGAGGAACCTCAGTTTCCACAACTTGTCTCTGCTCCACACCTTCTCTCGTCCACCAGCAAACCTTTTCCTATGGCTTTTTGTGGGTTCAAAGAATAGCATGAGAGGGTACACCCCATTTGGCAAACATTTTCAGTTATTGTTTCCTTCATATTTGATCACTACAAGCCAGACTCAATGTGATTAAGGATCATTTAAAAGGATGAACACAGGAAAGGGAATAATACAGTCGTTTTACAAATAGACCAAAAATATGTTTATATTTATATTTTTTTAATATTTGATTGAATTGCCGGGCGTGGTGGTGCACGCCTTTAATCCCAGCACTCGGGAAGCAGAGGTAGGAGGATCGTTGTGAGTTCGAGGCCACCCTGAGACTACATAGTGAATTCCAGGTCAGCCTGGGCTACATCGAGACCCTACCTCAAAAAACCAAAAAAAAAATTTTTGATTGATTGATTAATTGATTAACTGATTTGTGGAAAGAGAGAATGAATGGGCATGCCATGGCCTCTTGCTACTGCAAATGAACTCTACACTTGTGCCACCTTGTGCATCTGGCTTTATATAGGTTCTGGGAAATTGAACCCAGGCTGACAAATTCTGCAAGCTAGCACCCTTAACAGTGAGCCTTCTCCCCCATCCCTAGATTCACTTTCTTGAAAATTAAAAAAAAAATTTAAAAACTGTGATAGTATCTTTCAGAAGTTTTGAAACAAAATAGTAAAGTAGAAAAAAAGTAAAGCTCTAGACTCCACAAGACAGGAAATCCATCACAAAGGAAATTTATTTTAAAAGTTGTTTTGGGGATAAATACAAAATGACTGACAGCTGTGTGGCACACCAAAGGGGAAGCAGTTCCAAATGGAGCAGGCTGCAAGGACACAAAGAGACTTCTGTGCAATCTTCCAGCACACAGCAAGGAAATTTTGGCGATTTAATGAAAGGACTTGGGTTGAATTTGGTGAGATGTAAATATAAACTCAAGCAAACCAAAAATCAAGGCCACTTTGTTGAGTCTAGAGAACACTAGGGGAAAAGAAAGGAAAAGTACTTGTATGCATTACCATCACTGGCCGGCTCCCTCTGTTCTGTTCAGCATTTGTTTTGTAACCATTGTACTGAAGAGTTGTGGTTTCAAATCAGTGAGAAATAAACCCTTTGTCCACGGTTGTTTTCATTCACACTCTATCAAATCTCCCCTTCTTGCTCAGTGAGTCATGCCTTGAGCAAGTGCCATGACTTCCCAGGTACTTTCGGTTCTGTTAATAAGTCAGTAGGTACATCGGGTTCAAAGCCCCCTCCCTGCAGGTGAGGGTTGTGTCTGGAGGGACTTGGAACAGAAAAGACCCATCTTCCTTGCTTCTCCTTGGGTTCCAGATTCTCTGCAGATGAAACAGGGAAGGGGACAGAAGTACCGGTGAGCTGTCAGCACCTCCTTATTTAACTGGAATCGTTGCAATTCTCTCTCTAGTCAACCCTGACTGGCCACCAAGGAGAGGCGTTCTTGGATTTGCCCAAAGATTATTCTTCGGTGAAGGTCATGGGCATGGTGACTGAGAACCCCATAGGGACTTCTTCAGTGGATGTTCTGCTAATGTGGGAACTCACACTCTGGTTCTGCTTCTTCCATCCTCCCAACCATCATCACTTGTGGTCTATATCACTCACTTACTTCTGGTCCTCATGGCCCCTTGCTGATGGAGAGTCTCCTCATGCTGATGGCTGACACAGCCATCTTAGGTGGCGTACCAGGAAAAGGCTGAAGCCTAACCACCTTCTGCAGGTTATGAACACTCACTGAGAGGTTAACTGGTGTTCTTTCAAGTCACAGTATACTATTAATCCTGGACCCACCCTTCAATTGTGAGGTACCAGATCCCTACCTTACAAAAAATACCAATGACAGTCTGGGAGATTTCTCTGCTTGCTGTTGGGGTAGAATAGATACCTCTGTGCCATGGAAACCATAAACGCTGTCCTTCCCACAAGGTGGTGATGCAAAAGTTTGTATGGTTCCCCTTTTATTCCTCACACTTGGGATTCTCTCTCCTGCCTCTCCATCCCACATTGGTGTGGTGGCAGGTGGAGATGGGGAAGGTCTGCCCCTCTGAGGAAGTCCTGGGGAGAGTTGTCTGGTTGCCACTGCCTTTCTTACAGCAGGATTCTTTGAGCCTCACACTTTCAGCCTCATGCTTGGTGCGACAGCCTGCGGTTACATCTATCTGAGGATCTGAGTTCCCAACTAAACTGTGGGTCTCTTGAAAGCAGAGGACATACCTTGTTCCTCAATGTATCCCATCCCTGGTGCAGCACCAGCCACATGTCGAAGCTACATGAAGGAAGTGGGAATGAAAGAGCAACCTATGGATGGATGGATAAAATAGATAAGCATAGATTGATATAGATGACAGATAGATGATAGTAAGTACTTAGAAAGACAGAAAGATGCTAGAATGATAAATAGGTGATAGATAGATAATAGGTAAGTAGGTAGATAGACAGACAATCTTTCTAGCTTCCACTGATATTTATTTTTCAAAGACCACTGTTGGCCTAGTGTGTTTATTTTCAACCTGAGGCAGCTAAGGCACAGTATTTACAATTTCGTTTAGCAATCACTCTTTAAATGACTGTTTTAAGCTTTTTCAGCCTTTCATTATTTTTCTAACTTTTTAAAACTATTTTTAATATTTTATTTATTTATTCATATATATATATAGAGAGAGAGAGAGAGCACCTAGCTTTATATGAGTACTGGGTAATCAAACCTGGGTTCTTAGGCTTTACAGGCAAGCACCTTAACAACTGAGCCATCTTTCCAGCCTTTGTTACTCTTTTGTAGCTTATTTAACCTCAGAAACAATAGTAATCACTCCATATCATGTAAAGGAAATAAATAGAATAAAAGAAAGAACTATAAAGGGGATGCAAATACAAGAGGAACAAACCAAACTATCTCTATTAGCAGATATTAACTAATACTTAAACGATTCTAAAATCTCCACCATAAAATTCTTAGATCTGATAAAGCATACAAAACCAACATACAGAAATCAGTAGTTTTTCTATAATGCAAGTTCAATAATAAACTTCCTGAAAAAGAAATAAGGAAGAAAACTCCATTCACAATACCTAGGAACAAAATGAACCAAAGAGGGCTGGAGAGATAGCTCTGCAATTAAGGTGCTTGCTTACAAAACTTAACCTAAGTTCAATTCCCCAGTACCCACGTAAAGCCAGCTGCACAAAGTGGTGCATGCATATGGAGTTCCTTTGCAGTGGCTAGAAGAACTAGCATACCCATTCTCTCTCTCTCTCTCTCTCTCTCTCTCTCTCTCTCTCTCTCTCTCTCTCTCTCTCTCTCTCTCTCTCTCTCCTGCAAATAAATAAATAAATAAATAAATATATTTTAAATGAACCAAAGAGATCATAGATTTCTGTGATTAAAGCATTGAAGAAAGAAAACTAAGAAAATACAGAAGATAGAAAGACCTGCTATGTTCATGGATTAATAGAATTAATTACATTGTGAAAATAACTATTTTACCAAAAGTAATCTATTGACTCAATAAAATTTCACCAAGATTCCAGTCACATTCTTCAAAAGAAAAAAGTGAAAAACATTGCTAAATTTCACATGGAAGTACAAAAGACCCTCAACTAGCATAGCAATCTGCTGGAGATATCGCAATACCTGATTTCAAATTATACTGCTGAGCTGTAGTAAGTAACAAAAACAGCTTGGTACTAACACAACACAGTCACCTTAACCAATGAAATAGAAGATCAAAAATAAACCCACACAGCTACAGTCACTTGATTTTTGGTAAAAGTGTCCAAACCATATATTAGAGGAAAGACAGCCTCTTTACATAATGCTTATGGAAAAACTAGATAGTCACACATAAAAAAATAAAACTACATTCTGTAAAAATATCAACTCAAAATGGATCATGGATTTGCTCAACCATTTTTATAGAAGCTCAATTCATAATAGCAAAGAATTAGAATCAAACCAAATGCCCATCACTGGACGAATGGATATCAAAGTTGTGGTACATATACACTATGGGATTCTACTCAGCTGAAAGGAAAAATGGTAAAATGAAATTTAAAGAAAAGTAGACAAACTTGGAGCAGATCATACTTAGCAAACTCACACAAGAACAGAGAGACAAACGTTGCATACTCTCCCTCGTATGTGGTTCCTAACCAGGTTAAGCTTAAACTCTAAGCAAACCTGACAGGTGAATTGAGAGACTGTAAAAGGGGATGGAAGGAATTGCGGGGGAAGAATGGGAGTGGGGGGGGAACTTATATAGTAAGTTAAACCAATAATGAAGCAATACCATCAATTCCTTTCTTTCATACAATAAGCTCCTGAGGAAGCTGTGGGCACCACCAGGTAAAAGGGCCCATGAATAGAATGGAAGTAATCTAGCCCTATGAATAACTGATCAGACTTGCAACTCCCTGTCCCAGTCATTGGTTCCTTCCCACACTGACCTGTTGATCAAAAAGACCCATGAGGTCCCCAAAACAAGACAGGCTTCTGCCAAATCTTGTGAATACCCACCCTAGACCAAAGGTAAGATCCTATTGCTGAAGAAATCACAGAAAGTCATTGCACAAGATTCAGAATGGTAACCAGCTCTCAGATGGTAGCATGTGTAGTGCTGGAAGGTATTACATGAGCTTTCAGGGGAAATTGGTCAATGATATTTGGAGAAAGCAGAGACCACTGATATGCAATATAGACAGTTGTCACAAGAATGTTGAACACAGTGCTATATGGAAGAGACCAGCAAGTCAGGAAGTCTCATCTGTGCCATAGTGGTGCTAAATCTAGGTATTAATCAATGGTTTTCAGTTTGGCTAAGAGATCCACTTAGTGACAAGAAACCTGTGGGACCCTGCTAAGAGGCACAGAGGATATAGGGTTAAATGAAGTTGAGGCTGGCCTGAAACCCCGATAATCTCAAGCTTCTCTGAGCTTACCTGAGACCCTGAGACCTGTAGGAGTTTTGGCTGTCTCCTTCTTTCATCCTAGACCATCCAGCCCCCCTGGCAGGCTACATCGTGCCCTGAGAAAAACAGGCACTTCAAGGCCTAAGCTCACACACCCCAGCTGTAATAACAAGCCTGGACAATAAAAGTTTAAAGGTCACAGTTCCTCTGCAGCCACCGCCATCCAGTACATGTCTAAAGGCACATACTCCCCAACATTTGGAGCTGTGAAAGTCCCCTCAACTTATCTATGCAAATTAGGCATCCACAAATTACTGGCACCTGCCAATCCATTCATGAAATGTCCACAAACTATTCTGCCCCTACCAATCCCCTTGCTTCCTATGTCCCTACTCTCCTTTTTCCTCTATATAAACAACCTTTATCTATACAATAAATGAGAGCTGATCACTGCCACAGTCTCCCGGGTGGCTATGCCCATCGGCTTACCACTATCTCAAGACTCTGTTCACCCAGCCACATGGATGGACCAGGGTGTTAGTGTATAATGACTCCCCAAGAAATCCACACACTGCAGGAACCCTTAACTGGAACTGGTATCCATGGCAAAATCTGATGGGTACCAAGAACTGGGACTCGTAGGGGAAATTCCCACTACCAGAAAGCAAGCTACAGAGAGGCTACGCCCATTAGAATCTTGCCAAAATAGCAATATTTGTCTTATTTAACCTATACTGATCTCACTCTCCAGTGGAGATTCTGTTTGTATTTTTCAGAAGGCAGCCAGATAGCTGTGGAAAACCCAATTCTACCAACAAGACACAGAATGATGGATGACATCCTGGCAGGAGATGAACCACCCCTGGCCTATTGTGAGGCCCCAAATGAAACCTATGAGAAAGTGGCCTGATAAACAAGAGACCAATCACCACAGCAAGTCAGATAATCCAGGATAGGACATCCAGACAGACACCAACAATACCCAATGCAACCCAAAGCAGAAGTCCAGAGACACTTAAAATCTCAACAATAAAGCAGACTTAGAACTCACCCACCATGACTCAGGAAACTAAGTGGAAGAGGGGGCAGAAAGATTGTAAGAGCCATGGTGGGGGAGAATATCCAGAAACATTGCCCCCCTCAGCAACTACACACAAAGGGGAGAACTGGCTTCCTCTAGAGCAATTCATAACCCACTACTCCATACTGATCCAGTATGCACACTGAGGAGGTTCCCCAATGAATTGGGAACAGGGAGGAGGGAAATGGAGTGTACCATCCTACAATATGTTCATACAGTGTATCTAATTATAGATAATAAAGATGTTTTTAAATGGATCAAAAATAAATAAAAGGATCAAGGCCTTTGTGTGAGGTCTGAAACTTTGAAACTATTAGAAGAAAACACAGATACAGCACTTCAAAATATAGACATAGGCAAGGACTCTAGTTCTGCTTAGGAAATAGTACAAGAATTGACAAATGGGATTTCATGGAATTAAAAGTCTTCTGCACAGCAAAGGAAATTACCACAGTGAAGAGACGACCTGCAGAATGGAATAAAATCTTCACCAGCTGTACATCTGACAGGGAAGTGATATCTAGAGTATATAGAGAACCAAAAAACAAAAACTTAAATACCAAAACCATCAAATCATCTAATCACTAAATGGAAAAATGAACTAAGCAATTCTCAAAAGAAGAAATACATGGACTGGAGAGATGGCTCAGCAGTTTAGGAAGGTGTTTGCCTGCAAAGTTTAACTACCCTGGTTCAAGTCTCCAGTATCCATGCATCTGGAGTTTGTTTACAGAGGCTGGAGGTCATTCTCTCTCTCGTTCGCTCTCTCTCTCTCTCTTGCTCTCTCACTCTCTCACTCTTTAGCTCTCTCTCTCTCACTCTCTCTCTTGCTCTCACTCTCTCTCCTCTCTGTCTCTCTCTGCTTACAAATAAAGAAAAATATTTTAAAAGAAATACAAATGTCAAGTAATCATATAAAATTAAGGAGAAAATGTAAGTTAAAACTACTTGGAGATTACATCTCAATCCAATCAGAATTGCTATCATAGAGAAAACAAATACTAACAAATTCTGGAAAGGATAAAGGGAGAAGAGAACTCTTTTATACTGCTGGTTGGGTTATAAGCTGACGCAACCATGTAAATAAAACTACCATATGATCCAGCTTTTCCATTCTTGGGTATGTATCCATGGACTGTAGGAAGGTACTGGAGACACTTGCACAGCTATGTTTGTTACTCAACTGTTCATAATAGCCAAGATAAGGAATGAGCTTAGATTGCCATCAATGGGTAAATAAATCCAGATGATAGATAGATAGATAGATAGATAGATAGATAGATAGATAGATAGATAGATAGATAGATAATAGAATAGATAGATGATAATAAATAGATGATATATAGATAGATAATAGAAAGTTTAGAAAGATTAGACAGACAGGCAGACAGATGATAGATAGACAGACAGATGATAGATAGATAGATAGATAGATAGATAGATAGATAGATAGATAGATAGATAGATAGATAGATAGATAATAGATAGATGATGGATAAATAGATGATATATAGATAGATGATAGATAGATATTAGATAGATGATAGGTAGATAGATAGATAGATAGATAGATAGATAGATAGATAGATAGATAGATAGATAGATAAACAGATGATAGATAGATTATGGATAGATGATATATAGATAGATGAGAGATAGATAGATAGAAGATAGATAGATAGATAGATGATAGATAGATAGATAGATAGATAGATAGATAGATAGATAGATAGGAAGGAAGGACTTAGAAGCAGGAGAACTATGTAGGAGAAGAAATGCTCTAAAGGCAAGGAAAGAGGAGATAAGAGAGGGTAGTGGAGATGGATATGAACAAAGTACAATAGCATATGTGTGGAGAAGACATGATGGAACTCATTATTTTGTATCTTAACTAAAAAATGATCTTTAAAAGGATGAAAGGGACTCTGGAAATAGCTTAGTCAGTAAAGTGCTTCACACACAAGGGTGAGGACCTGAGTTCAGCTTCCAGAACCCACATAAATACTGTGCATGCTAGCTCTTGGGAGGCTGAAACAAGCTGACTGGCTGGCTAGTTAGACTAGCCAAATCGATGAGTTTGTGCTTCAGTAAAAGACCCTGTCTCAGTAAGTAAGATGGAGAAGGAGATACCTCTGGCCTACACACACACACACACACACACACACACACACACACACACACACACACACACACTTGCATGCATGTGCACCTACATATATACAAACATGCACATACATGAAGATGAAGCAGGATAAGGAGGGTCCCCAGGGACTTCCCATGAGACTCCACCTGTCCACCTAGTGTCTGTGACAGGAAGAAATGGTACCTTTATTAATCTTAAGATATGGTCCACCTCTAAAATTTAATCCACAATTCTGTTAGATCCGATCACTAACCCTGAGTATTTAAGGGCCATGAAAAATCTAATCTATCTCAAGAAAACAGCTTCCTAACCACATCTGATAGGCCAAATAATGCCCATTCTCAAAGAAGTTCACACCCTGGTGTCTAAATCCTAAATTACATAATGTGACAAGAGACTGGAGGCTGTAATCCTAAAGGTATGGAAGTTATCCTGCTTACAAATAAATAAATAAAATGTGTTTTTTAAAAAAGCATAATAATTCCTGCAGCTATAAACAGAGAGCCTCAGCAGAAGGGGAGATGAAATCTATCTGAAGGTTGGAGGACCGCAGGCATCTTTGCTAGTGGAGCCATGTGGAAAGCTTAAGGTGGGGATGTGGACAACCTCTGGAAACAGAGATAGATTTCAAGATGGTTACCAAGGAAACAAGGATCTCTGTCCTACAACTGCATGGACCTGAACATAAGCCTGAATAAACGTGGAACCTGATCCACCCCCAGAGACTGCAGAAAGGCAAAAGCCAGGCCTGGTGAGCACACACAGCACAGAAGCACCAATCACATGATGAGCCCAGACTCCTAACTCCCCAAAACTGTAAGATAGCAATTGTGTCTTCTTCAGCATCTACCTTTGTGGCAATTTGTTATGGAAGCAATAGAAAACCAGAAAACAAATTTAACTTAGAAAAAAGAGAGGTAGACATGACTGCACATGTTTTATTAGTAAAGTAAAATATTGGTTTTCTCATGTCTGCATATGATGTGTCACATTTTTGTAAATAAATATATGTACATGGGATGGTTTGATCCAGGTATCCCCCACAAATGAATGTGATCTGAATGTTCTGAATGTTTAATCCCCAGCTGATGGCACTTTGGGTATTAGAACCTTGTTAGAGTTGTGTTGTTGAGAATGAGTTTATGGGGGTTATAGCCAGCTTCCCCTTTGCCAGTGTTTGGTACACACTCCTGCTGCTGTTGTCCACCTGATGTTGGCCAGGAGATGGTGTCCACTCCTCTGCTCATGCAACCATGCTGTTTTCCCTGACATCATGGAGCTTCCCCTCGAGTCCATAAGCCAAAATAAACCCATTCCTCCACAAGCTGCTTTTGGTTGTGTTATTTTCTACAGTAACAAGAAAATTGACTACAATGGTTTTGGTACCAGAGTGGAATCCATTGTTGTTACTGGAACCCCAATTCTATGGCTTTGGTCATTTGGAACTGATTTGCAGGAGAAATGTGGACGGATTTGAAACCTCAGCCTAAGAGACACCTTGCAGTGCTATAAGTACAGCTTCATGGACTATTCTGGTCAAAGTGAATTCAGTAAGAACTATGGACTGTGAGGTTTGGCTTATAAGGGTGAGAGAAAACTGTCAGGACTGTGGCAGAAGCAGTTTGTGTGAGAGGCTTTCTGTGTTCTGCTTGCCTGCCTGTGTCCTGAGAACTGTGCAAGGTTGCTTTGTGTGGAAATGGACTGGTGTGAGCAGATGGAGATGGCACAAAAAAAGGAAATCTCTGGGCTGAAACAGCTGCCTGTTCAGCTACAATTATTTGAGAGATGACAACCATTGAGTCTGTGCCAGGTGATCTGCACTGGGACAGCAGGAATATTACGGACTCTTTTGAAGTAGAGGGTCTATCTGCTGAAGGAGGTTTCCTGCTCTTCAAAGTTGGCTTTATTCCCCCCTATATTAACAAATTGGTAACCCACCTGGTACTATGGAGTATAACAAATGCAGGAAGGAAGGGTTAATGGATTGGAAACATGGTTTTGTTTTTGGAACTGGCCATTGGCAATGTGAAGCAGGTGTATTGGATTGCCTGCATGGAGGCCCAATGGAGTCATGAGGATGAATCATGGGTTACAGTGAAGACGCAGTGAAATGCCAGGACTATGGGATGGCTGCCAAGGAGAGCTGTCAGCATTGGATGAAGTTTTCCCAGACTGTGAGTATCCTAGTTGGAGGGGCAGAATCAGAACTCCAAGACACCTGTCACTGGTTTTCATTGGACTTGGGGTTAGAGTTTGATGTGTTCTGTTTGTTTTAAGTCTTGTGTTGGTTCAATCTGGTTTTGACATGCCTGGTGCTATCTTTTGCAATGTAAATGTTCTGTGCCATTATGGGTTTTTGTTTGTGTTTTGTTGTTGTTGTTTTGTATTATGGCTCAGTTGAAAGAAAAACTGTGAGGACTTTTGGAGTTGAGCTGAAGGCATTGCATTTTACACCAGGTATTATTATTAGTTTGTGGAGACCAGGGGTGGATTGTGATGGATTGATCCAGGTGTCCCCCACAAACAAATGTGTTCTGAATGCTCAATCCCCAGCCAATGGCAATTTGTATATTGGAATCTTGTTGGAGCTGTGTTGTTGGGGGCAGGATTATGGATGTGATAACCAGCTTCCCCTTGCCAGTGTTTGGCACACGCTTCTGCTGCTGTTGTCTGCCTGATATTGTCCAGGGGGTGATGTTCACCCCTCTGTTCATGCTGTCATTTTCCCTGCCATCATGGAGCTTCCCCTTGAATCTATAAGCCAAAATAAACCTATTCCTCCACAAGCTGCTTTTGGTTGGGTTCTTTCTGTGCAGCAAAATGAAAGCTGACTGCAAAGTACATAAGCATTCACTTCATACACATACATAAATTATTACAATATGAATACATGATACACATGTAATATAAGTATAATACAAAACTTACATATATACATATATATATATGGATATTGGAAAAGAAAAAAGTTTGTAATGATATCTGAATATATTTTCTACTTGTTTCTAAAGAGGAGAAAGAGGAGCAAGGGTAGAAACTCATCCTTTCCCACTTAGAATTAAAGGTGCATTGACTACATATCAGCAGCATCCATGGTATTTAAATCAGTTATTTTCTCATTACTGGGACAAAACACCTGCCCAGAAACAGCTTAATGAAGGATAGGGTTTATTTTCAGTTTACAGTTTCAAAGGGAAGTTTTATCATGATAGGGAAAAGAGAGCAGCTTTAGAGAGCCACATCTTCATATCAGCAGGGAAGGGCTGTGACACCTCAAGGCCCGCCCCCAGTGACACTGCCTCCAGCAAAGCTCCACCTCCTAATGGCTCTACAACCATCCCAAACAGCACCTCCAACCGGGGATTGAGTATTCAGACACATGAATCTATGGGAGATATTTTGCACTCAAACTATCACAGTATATTTTCCCTTTAAATATTTTTTGTCCAAGATTGTCAATACTAAACATTTTGAAATTACTCTTTAGGTTAGGAAATTATAAATAAATTTCTTCATGGAAAAGAAAGTTTTTAATTTTTCCCAGCTCTTTGCCTCTTTTGTCTCCGTTATTTGCCTGACTCAGAAGGAGGGAGGAGAGGGTGCTTATTGATATTGGCAGCCTCCATGCATCTCTCATTAAGAAACTTTTAGCATTTTACTACAACTTGCTTTGGCCGAAGAATTATGCCTCAGTAAACCTATGATATGACTTCATCCACTCCCCAGAGCAGTGTTTATCCCTCACAGATCCATGACTGTGTAGCAGACAATGTGCTAAGTGCTCAGCCCATGTTTTTCAAACTCTGGGTCACAACCCATTGGTGAGTTGTAAAATTAATTTAATGGGTCATGACTAGAATTGTTCTCATGTGAAATAGAATAGCCTTCCACATGTAATAGAAAATATCACAGCCTACCATATGTAATAAGTATTGTTTCATCAGATTTTTATGAAACTTATGTCTGTGTGAATACCTAAGTACTAATGGAAATATATATTTTTCTACTATATAGTTTCAAAATGAAATCTCAGGGGCTAGAAAGATTGCTCAGTGGTTAAAGGCACTTGCTTGAAAAGCCTGATGGCCTAGGTTTGATTCCCCAGTACCCATGTAAAGCCAGATGCACAATATGGCCCATGAATCTGGAGTTTGTTTGCAGCATCTGGAAGCCCTGTCATGCCTCTCTCTCTCTCTCTCTCTCTCTCTCTCTCTCTCTCTCTCTCTCTCTCTCTCTCTCTCTCTCTCTCTCTCCTTCCCTTCCTCCCTCCCTTTTCCTCTCCCTCTTCCTCTCTCTGCTTGCAAATTAATAAATATTATTTTAAAAATAAGAAACAAAACTACCTTATCCTGAAAGTAATGTGTTATAAAAAATAAATAAATAAAAATCTGCACAGGAACGAAAACAAACCTACTCCAAGCTCAGCATTCAGTAAATCAGGTTCTGTGCAGCTTCAGACAGGACAGGGTATTCATTTAACTGCATGATGTTAAATAAGACTTTGATTCTCAGATCCTTCCCAAAGGGACTGCAGAGAATGAGGAAACCCCCTTTTGTATGAACTCTGGATGTTTGTCACAGCCAGAGACAGACTCAGCCAAACTGCCAATTCAAGGAACCTCACTTGCAGCAGGATCAACCAGCCTGGATGCCAGAACCCACCACATCCCCTCTTCTTCCTCCACAGTGTCAGAACTATCATAAATGAGTTCATCTGAAAAGAAGGCATCCTAAAAGCAAAGTCCCCTTCAGGCTTCCCTCCTGAGTGGAGTAAACCCAGTCCTTATGCCCTCAATGCCAGACTGAGAAGACAGGATTCCTTCTGGCACGCCAAGCTTTCAATCAAAATCCTCAAGTGGTTAAGTGACAACCTAGGGTCACCCTCAAGTTGAAAGTTTTAATTAATTAGACTCATACAGACTGGACCATTTTGGCTGAGTATGAATCCATCAAAGCTGATGCTCAAATTGATCAATATGTTCAACCAAATCATAAGCTAGTTGGCAACAAAGACACGTCCTTGGTACAAGTCAGCACAATAAATTGTCCAGATATGGGGCAAAGGGAAAGTCTGACATAAAACTAATAGAATATTTCTGGTGGCCAGAGCAACAACCTCATCTGCAGCTGCCAGGGGATTCCTCTGACCGTGGACTTCAGGGAACGCCACCCCAAAGTACTGACTGTGCTCTGACCTCACCCTTAAGCAGCCTGAATCGTTTCATCTGTCCCGGTCTCTGAAAGAGCAGCCCAGCTGTGGACACACCAGCCAGCAAAGATGCCAGTCTTGCAACCCAGCGGACTGGAAAGGCCTCTTTCCCCTAAGGGACTTGGGGACAGGCTTATAGATCTTTGTGGGGACCACCCAACTGCTTTGGGTCAGCACAGTTCAAAAGAGAAATGAACGTATAGATGTATATAGGCTTCATCTCACTAACTGTTCGCTTTTCCCCATCACTGTCACAGGACAGGCATCTGGAAACATCACCTTTCCTCTGTGTGTGTGTGTGTGTGTGTGTGTGTGTGTGTGTGTGTGTGTGAGAGAGAGAGAGAGAGAGAGAGAGAGAGAGAGAGAGAGAGAGAGAGGTGCATGCACATTTGTATAAGTGCATGTGTATGTGTATGTGTGTGAGACAGAGATGTGTGTGTATACATGCATGTGGAGGCCAAAGGTTGAAGTCACATGCCTTCCTCAGTCACTTTCCACTTATTTTATGGAGCATAGTCTCACACTGGACCCAGAGCTCACCAATTCAGCTAGGCTATTTAGCCAGCAAGCCGAGAGGTCCTCCTCTCTCCTCCTCCCCATTGCTGGATTACAGGTGTGTGCTGCTGCACCTGGCTTGTATTTGAGGGCTGAGGATCTGAAGCCAGGTCTCCATTCATACGCAGCAAGAACTTTAGCCACTAAGCCATCTCCGCAGCCTCAGCATTACCTTCCTTTGGTGAGTGTGTGTGCGTTTGTGCATGCGGGAGTGTGTGTGATGTGCGGTGTGTGCAGAGGCCAGAGGAGAACAACCCGTGACCTCTTATTGCTCATTCACATATTTCCTCCCTCGAGTCGGGTTCTCTCCCTAACCCAGAGCTCCAGTGATTCTCAGGTCTCTGCCCCTGAACCACATATGGTCCCCCACACCCATCCATCCTGCAGCCTGGGTTTACAGACATGCAAGATCACATCCTTCCATGGGTTCTGGGAGCCACCAGAGGGGCTCTCGTGCTTAGGCAGCAAGTTCTCTTCATCACTGAACTATCTCTCCAGCCATCACGTCACCTTTCTTAAAGATAAGTCTCATTCCAGTCTTACCCGTAACCTCTCATCCTCCCGTGACCTGAATTCTTTCAGCTATAAAGCATGATGACTGAATCTCTGAGCAGGAAATTTTATCCTCCTGGTCTTTGGCAATATGAAAAAAAAGCATTGCTTTTCCACTGATCCAACAGCCACTATGTGAATAATTGTGCTTGACAATCACTATGAGTATCAATCACTCTTTAATAGACGTGCGTTCGTTTCTGGTTTTAATGTTTTCCACCTTCTTCCAAATAAACATTATTTCCCAATGCCTGGAAAGTTCCAATCTGGTTCCAAATTTATATATTACTTTTCCATTATCTCAGACAGCAATACTAATAATAATAACAGTTATAATATCTTCCTTCTAGAAGAATCCTGGCCACTTCTTGCACTTTTTTGGTTTGGAATTCTCTGATGGGCTGATTTTTTTTTTTCATCCTCCTCCTCCTCCTCCTTTGTGGAAAATGTTACTTCTGACTGCTGGATTTAATTTAATTTAATTTAATTACAGCATTTTCCACACATGCCCACAGGCTCTTGGTAATAGTTGCATTTTTAATAAATCTAATATATAATAATGACTTTGTTTTTAATTTTCCACTGAGAGTTGGATCCTGAGTTGAATACAAAACCTCAGACAAGGGCGTCTGGTTCACGCCATATGACTGAGTTTCAGAAAACCAACCGGCTGCTAATTGGAAAATGGCTGTGCTTTCACCCTCTGTCCCCACACACCTGTGTTTAATGTCCTCAGCAAGCATCCCATAGGGCGTGAAATGACCAGTTGTTTTAGTCAAGCCGGTTGTACAGATGTTCCTGGGGCTGGACTGTGAGAGCAGAACGAAGGTGTCCACGATCTCTAGCCAGCATTGTTCCACAAAGAGACTTTGTGACAACACTTCTTGGTCATGGCCTATACCCAATGACCCACTGCCCCCACCTTCAACAAGAAGTCAGTGGGCCAACTCAGAGCTATGATCAGAGTCCAACTTTAGCAAAGACCGTTGTAAACGTTTTTTGACATGCTACTTCCTAAACCTTCTAAACCATTTGTATATATTGTGTTTTGATCGTAATCCACTCTGTTACTTTCTGTTGGTCCCCTCCCCCATTCCAATGAACTCCTCCTTCTTTCCAGCTAGTCTCTCTTCTACTTTGATTTTTTTCCCCTCCTCCACTATCCATGACAGAATGTTGATGGGACCATTGTTGGACATTTCTTGTGCAGGTGATAGCACACTGTCATAGTCAGCCACACGCCGCTGGGATGAATCTTAAAACCAGGCACAATTTGGGGGAGGAAGTATTTATTGAAACTACAAATTGAGGGGAAGTTCTGTAACAGTGAAAGAGGCTGGACCTCTTTCACAGGTCCAAGCAGAGAGAGAAAAACCCATCACCAACACCACACACAGAATAGCAAACAGGCAGAAGCCAAGAAGAGAATCTCTTCCGCTTTATATAGCATTAGGGTGGGTCTTGCAACCCTATTCCAGACTTAATGGCTTCCTGAGTCTCTGGAACTTCCTTCCTGCATGGCCCACACAGGAAAGGATGTTTACTTCTAGCTTCTTTGAGTTTCTTTACGTCCTTCCCCCTACTGAGAGGCTGCCTTTCTGTAAACATCCTCAGAGACCCACCCAAGATAATTAAAAAGATAATTAAAAAGATGCAAGTTGACAACAAAACCTAACCATCACACACACTCTGAGGATATGAATGCAATAGCCACTTTATATCCAGAACACAGCATACCACAACATTCCTCCCCATCCTCAGGCTCTTACTTTTTTCTGCTCCATTTTCTGCAATGGTGGCTGAGCCTTGGAAGGTGTGAGAGAGATGTCTCATTTATCACTGTCTAGTGCTGAGAAGTACCATGGAGAATGCTGGAAAAGAAAAGTTATCAATGGGCTTGACCAGCAGTGAACATTGCAAGCTACATGGATGAACATCATATATATATATATATATATATATATATATATATATATATATATATATATATATATATATATATATATATATACTAACTAGTGCAATGGTGGCATGCTTGTTAAGGGAAAAACAGACTTCCCCATGAGAGGGAATTCATGAAAATATAGACAAAAGCCTATGGTTGATGAGATCATAAGATTTGTCAGGGAGGGGAGACCAACTACTGTTGTTGGCTAAATGAAAATATTATGTCCACCAACTTGCCCTCTAAATATGTATGTTTATGCCTATATATTAGTGCTAATCCTAATTGGCTAGAGAAGCTTCTCTTTTCAGATGGTGGTGACCACTGGGATGACTCAAAACTCATCAGAGTGCTGAGAAGAAGAAACAGTGGAGTGTTCTGCACTGAGTCAGCTTTATCACACCCTCCAAGGCTCAAGGACCATTACAGAAGAGGTAGAAGAAAGAATGGAAGAGCCAAAGGATGGGGAGGAATGCTCTAGAACAGTGTTTTCCAGACACAAAGTGGCCATTGCATTCATGACCTCCCAGTGGCTGATGGTACCTACTGAAGATCTGCTTAATATGGGGCGAGAAAAATGATGTCATCAAAATAAAAGAGGAACTAGTTGAAAGAAAAAGAGGTTCAGTGGAGAAAGGGGGAAGGGAGAGAACACCAAGGAGAGTTGTGGAGGGGATTATGAACAGGGCACCTTGTGTTCTATGTGTTGAGATGGTCAATGAAAAGGTATTTTTAAAGGATTTTGTAGCAACCCAGTCCACCATGCACCCTGCTAGCCTTGCATATATGCACCTATGACATACAAGCAGAAGCTTGAACTATGGATCGTCGCAGCCCTCTTCATGACCTTCCCAGAATATGAGAGCACTGGACCCCAGTCAGGAGCCTCTACACATCCATTGACCACTTGTCTCCCTTTCTCTCCAGGGAAGCTGTCATGAGGCAGTTCCTCATTGCCTCCCAGGTTCTGATGAGAGATGAGAGGTTTTGGCCTGCCCTCCTCAAAGTAGAGGTGCAGATTGTAAATCTCTGAGCCGCATTCAAGCACCGGCTCCTCGGCAATGGGGAATCCCAGAACTCAAGTGGCCATTGCCCAGCCCTGGGTGTTTCTGTGTTGTTCTTTCTGGTGGTGTGGACTACAGACCACAGGGAGCTGAGTGCTCTCGGCTAGTTTTCCTTTTGCTGTCTGGCTAATAAATAGTGTGAATAGCAAAGTGGCTTGTTCTGCTTGACTGGCTGAATTAGTCAACTCTTGGCCTTGCACTGTGTCTTGGGTGCATGTCACATTGTCCCATCAAGTCAGCCGCCTACTCAGTGCAATAAAAATTAGCCAAAATAAATGCTTAAATAATGGTGCCTCTCCCCCCCTCCAACTGGTACCCAAAAATGTGTGTGTGTGTGTCTGTGTGTGTGTGTACCTGTGTGTAACACAAAGGCATCTGGATGAGGCTGTAGCTCTTACCTATCATGCACAAAGCCCTGGATTCAATCCCCAATACCACATAAACTGAGCATGGTACACACCTATAATTTAGCACTAGGGAAGTGAAGGCTGGAGAATCAGAAATTTAAGGTCAGCCTCCACTTTGTAATGAATTTGAGGCCAGCCTGTGCTATGTGAAACTCTGTCTGAAGAAAAAGAAAGGAAGGAAGGAAGAAGGAAAAAGATAAAATAGCACCCCTGAAAGAGATAGAAAAGTCACTTACCCAAAGAGAGTATTTGCTTCTCGTTAAGCAGGCTGTTGATAATTTAGGAAAATAGATGCAAATGCATTCCATTTAACAAAATTAATATTTATTTTCTAGAAACAAACCTAGGAGAATTCTCAGTGGGCCCATGTTTCCACATCAGAATTTTAAATGAAGTAGGAATTCTGCATTTCAAAATCTGTGTGAATCCAAATGTAAAGACGTGTCTGAGGATGGATGTCATTTACTCATCAGATCTCACACCAGCCAGGACAATAAAATGAGGGCAGGGAACTCCCTGCTGCATGGCAGGACTGGGGATGGACGGTTCCGGTCAATAAACACAGCTGACTGTCCTCAAAGAGCATTGGGAAAGGCTTAGCACTAGCAGCACCGCAAGCTCATTTTAAACTAGATGTGAAGGTCCAAGAGTCACAAGGCCAAGGAAATGAGCAATGATTAACAAATCTAATTATCATAAAACACTAAAAACAGAAAAAATAAATGTCAAAGAGGCAATCCTCAAACTAGACTGCCAAGCAATCTGTTGTTGGAGAGGCAAGACACTGATGAATCACACCAGAAGGCAAAAACCACATCCTTCAGGGCCTCAGAGGCACCTCTGGGAGACCCAGTCTCCACCTATCATAGAGGCAGGGTCAAGTGACAGCCATCTGAAAGAATGCCAAAGCAGTTTCACTCCTCCATTGTCTTAAGTGTCTTTCCATTGCACTGCATGGACCAACTATTGTAAATTTCCAGTTGTAGTTAGTTTCATGGACCTCACACACAAAGAACTAAAATCACTCCCGTCTGTGAAAAATAAATGTTCTTAGCACACCCTAATCTACTGATCATCTATTTATCTATCTCTCTTGGAAACACCCACACACACACACACACACACACACACACACACACACACACACACACACCAGCCTTCCCAGCTGGCTGCCTAGAGTCTTTTAATAAGGATGACACCATACACTACTCCTTAACATACATTTCTCTCTTTTTTTCATACTTTTATTTATTTGCAGAGAAAGAGAGATGAGAGACAGAGAGAGAATGGGCACGCCAGGAACTTCAGCCACTGCAAATGAACTCCAGATGCATGTGCCACTGTGTGTGCATCTGGCTTTACGTGGGTACTGGGGAAGCGAACCTGGGTCATTAGGCTTTGCAGGCAAGCTACCTTAACTGGGGAGCCATCTCTCCAGCCCCATTTCTCTTTGTTATATATAGTATGGGCCCATAGACTCAAGTGTTTTATTAAATTAAACACATAACTTGGATCTCCAGCCATCTGGTTGGAGGAGAGTCACTGGGGGAAGATCCTGAAGTCCAGCTCTAAGGGGTCACTGGGGTGGATATCAATTCCAGCCCATAGGTGTGGAGAAAGGAGTGTGGGCTCTGGGTTCCTGTTTTGCTGCTTTTTGTGCTTATTTGCTGCAGTTTCTCTCTGTGTTTAGACGTATGGAAGTAAACAGCTTTTTACACTGTTGATGGAGTTTCCCCTGTATCTATAAATGGAAGCAAATCCCTCCCTCCTATAAACTGTGTTTGTGGGATGTTCGACAATGTGGAGCTGACTGTAATAGTGTCTAACCATAGAGTCACCAGACTACACACATTTGAAATGCATCCAGTATGTCAACTGCGTGAACAAGAGAGCTGAATGACACAGGTGTTACAACAATGGCTCCATTCATGAGCCACTCTGACAACTCCTTAACAAATATCTCACTTCATTCACACAAGTCCAGAACATGGATTTCATCACCTCTATGTAGCAATTGGCTTGAGTCAACATGCTTCCCCCTAGGCCTCTATCTTTATTCCAGTCACTGTCCCCTGGTCCCCAGAATCCCGTCAGCTCACTGCAGATTACAGATAATGCCTGATGGAGTCAGCACACTGGGACTCCTCACTCTCAGGCTGGCCAGGAGACCCCAGAGTGAAAAGGAATTGATGGTAATAGACCTGCAGGAGGCAGGCAGCCACATGAACTAAACTGTTCTCTCCTTGAAATCAGCTGTCACTTCAAGAATAGAAAGTCTATCTACTTAGCTTTAATATTGTACTAGCTGCTTTGTGCACAGGCTATAAATGAATTTTGTCAAACTGACTCTGGTCAGTTTGGTCATTTTTGGGGAATGAATGAAATGCAACTGGATGAAATCAAAGCACAACTATAAGGGTTGGAGAGATGGTTCAGTGGGTAAAGTGCTTACTACACAGCATGGGACCAGAGTTCAGATCCTGAAAACACACATAGAACCCTTGGCATGTCCCAGTGCTGAGGACGCAGAGACAGGAAATCCCTGGGGCTTGCTGGCTGGCTAATCTAGCCAATCAGTGATCCCTAGGTTCAGTGAGACCCTGTCAGAAAAAGTAACATGGAGAGGAAGACACCCAACATCAACCTCTGACACACACATACACACACACACATAAACATACACATATAAACACACATCACACATACACACATGTACACAAACACATACCAACACATATACACATACACACATGCATACTTGCACAGATGAAAACATATACACACACATGCTTTTATCCTTTTCTCCCCACCTTTTCAAACCCAATCTGTAACCAAATCCTCTCTCTGTAATCATCTGAAATCCTGGACAGGTCCCATAGCTTCCCTAAGTACTCCTAGGCTACATAAAGTGTAACCCAAACTAAGAATCGCTCACCACTTGGCTAATATTATGTCTAAAGTCTTATGCAATAGACATTTTCTGACTACTCACACTCAGTTTAAGGGCAATCTGAGGGTGATGGGATGGTGAGGGGGTTGCCTTACCTCCTCCCCAATCTACTCCTTGGTACAGCTCTCACCCCTCATATCAGGCCCAGGAGGAAGTGATGAGAAACAAGAAACAGGAGAATAAAACTTGAAACAACAATTATACATTTGGCATCCAGGATGGCATCTTTTTTTTTTAATATATCAATTATCTTTATTTTTTTTCTTATGTCTATTAAGAGTGAAGTAGAAGATCTAAGCTTTGCCTATGGATTGTTGATGGAGCTAACAAGAGCATTCCTTGCATATACAGATAACAGCTGAGCTCAAGATTCAGCTGCTTATGCTATTCAGGTAAGCCTACTTGCATGAGGTAGCCATTACTAGATTTATATTACTGACTTCTACTAAGAAAGCTGTAAACCTTGTATGTATAAAACACTTTTAATAACTATCATCTTTCTCATCAAAGTAATACAGATTCATAGTAAACATGTTAGAGAGTACAACTGTAAAAGATGGTACAACACTCTCAGAATTGAACAAATGCAAATTGAAAGACACTGTCATATAGCCCACAATATCCTGGAGCTTACTATATAACTGAGACTGTCCTGGAGCTCCTGGCCCTCCTGCTTTAAGCATTACCATAACTA
>PVHP010028046.1:0-23431 GCA_004024765.1 Zapus hudsonius
CCCACCCAGCCCCTCCCTCTCCCCCTCCCTCCCCCCTTTATTTGCCAGAGACAAAACCAGACTGACAAGCCGAAGACTCAAACATTAATCAAACTGTGCTCCGGAACAACCTTTCCCTCGCATTAATAAATACATTTGCGGCCCCTCATTGGACAGTCGGCCTAATTTGTTTCTTTTTCGCGGGGTGGAGGTGGGGGGCCGCGCCGCGCCCGCGCCCCCGGGCTCCGCCAGCCGCGCGCAAAGCAGATGTTGCGCGGCGCACGGACGCCGAGCTGCGCTCCGCCGCTCGCCCCGGAGGCCGCGGTTGCCGTGGCGACGGCCGGGCCGCCTGCTGTCGCCCGCTCGGTGATTACCTCCATCTCGCAGCGACCGCCAGACGGCCGGGATTCTAATCAGTCCCCCCTCCCGGTGCCCACCACCCCATCCAGCGTCCCTCCCGGGTGCCCACCGCATCCCTGCTCCGGTGCCCAGGCAGGGACTCCCTTCTCCGGGGCTCCTTCGGTGGCACGGGGTCCCTCCCCAGAACCCGGCTCCTCCATCGCCCACCTCTTGGGTCCCCTGAGGTTCCCAGGAAGCAGCAGGCCTGCCTGGGGAAATGATTTCTAGCACCCCGACCACGGAGGGGACAGGGGAGGAAGCCACCAGAGGGGAAGGAAGGAAGGCTTTGCGTGGTGGCTCATGCCCAGCACGTGGGAGGCCAGACAAGTTCAAAGCCAACCCGGGCTACAGGATGAGGAAGATCCTGTCTCCGCAAAAAACCCACCGTGGACTGAAGTGATGGCTCAGTGGATAGAGCACCTGCCAGACAGGTGTGAAGACCTCAATTTGGATGTAAATCCAGGTGCTCTATGCATGAGCATATGTAATCCTAGGACACCTATAGCGAGAAGGGAGGCCAGGACCGAGAATCCTCTGGAAGCTCAAAGGCCAGCCAGGCTGTGGTGAACAACAGACCGCCTCAAACAAGGTGGAAGGTGAAGACCAGCATTCAAAGTTGTCCTCTGACCTCCACTGGGTGGTGTGCGTGTGGCACAGTGCCCACAGTCACACACATGAGCATGCACGCGCATGCGCGCGCACACACACACACAGAGAGCATTAATAGATAATAATCAAACAGTTCTAAAAGAAAAAAAATCAGTAATGATAGATAGACTAGAAGGAGGAACAGAGAAACAGGTCAGGCACTGGAGTTAGGCCTGTGTTTCCCAGAACCCTTTCTCCATTATGGGATCCACTGTGACTCCATGCGCCCAGGCAGTACGTGTCCCTTAAAGCCACTGGAGGCTCCCTAGAGGGCAGGAGACAGCAATGCTCCGGAATTGAGATGCCTGGAGAGCTTTCTGTTGGGGAAGACCGTCCTCTTCCTAAGACTCCGAGGTTCCCTTGCAAGACCCCAAGTTTCATCTCCCTTCCCAAACATCCCTGGCTTCGGGAGAAACGAGGCCATAACAGAAGCCATGAGCCGTCTGGGGCCCAGAGGGGCCTCAGGTGAGGCCAGCCTGAAAGCCTAGAAGATGCAGCTTGATGGACTCCCCAGTGCAGGCTTCACAAGCCGGGAAGTGAAAAGTAACCCTGCTTAAAGGGAGGGAGCCCTCGGTGTGATTTCAAGTGGAAACACACATGTTGCAGCGGTCATGGAGGCCAGAAGGCATCCAGGCTTGTACATACACTCCCACAGCACCCTGGACGCCACAGTCCTGAGCCAAAGCAGCAAGTAACAAATTACAAGAACTACAGCTCCTGGCTCTCTCTGGACTCCATTAAGAATTCTCATTTGGGGTAGGGGGGTGCTGAAGAGATGGCTCAGCAGTTAAGGCACTTGCCTGCAAAACCTAAGGACCAGGGTTTGATTCCCCAGGACCCACACGTAAAGCCAGATGCGCGAGGTGGCACATGTCTCTGGAGTTTGTTTGCAGTGGCTAGAGGCCCTGGCGTGCCCTTTCTCTCTCTCAAATAAGTGAATATAAAAATATAAACATAATATTTAAAAATGCTCATATTAGAACTCCAAAGTCCTTTTGAGATCTAGACCAACCCTTCAGGTTACGAGTGAGAAACTGAGGCTCAGCGAGGAATTCTGGCTGATCCAAGACCCCTGAGCTAGCAGACCTGCCTGGCTCTCTGCTGTGGTGGCCTCCGGGGCAGCTGGCTCCCTTTCTTCTTTTGGGAACAAGGGCAGGCTGGGAAACTGGTTTCTAAGAGGCACAGACAGAATCTCAAAAATCTCAGGCCTTCCCAAACCCCTAGTCACCCTGTCCCCTGAAGGCCTGTCACCTGAACTGGGCTCCAATGGAGTGACAGCTCCCTTTGGCCCTGGCTGGCCTGGGGCCTCTCCTGGGGGTGGTAGGTGGGGAGGAAGCATTTGTGGGGCCTTCTTCAGTCCATTGTCTGAAGCTCTGTCTTTGTCTGTCTGTCACTCAGGAGGGAACTGCTGAGGGGAGAGGTCAGGTTGGTCTGTGGACAAGGAGAAAGGCCTGTCCCCAACAGGAGGACTTGAAGAAGGCCCCCTTCTCCTCTTCCTCACCCCACCCCTTCCCAGCTCTGCAGCTGGCTCCACTGGGGAGTCACCCATCTCAGGACCAGGGTGGCAACTGTCCACAAAGGCTCTGATCTTCCTGCCATTCCAAATCTTGGGGCCTCACTGGAAAGCTGGAGGCTTGGAACCGCTCTAGCTCAAACCCACTGGGTGGGGGGGGGCTGCCAACATGCTCCCTCCCTCTGTGACTCCACTCCAGCCTCTGCCTTTCTCCCTGAGGTCCCCCACCCCACCAGATTCCCCAAGCCCACCCACGCCCCTCACTGCAATTTCCCACAGCACCATCCCCTTAATCCAGGCTCCCCAGTGCCCCCTGCGCAAGAATGGACCTCCCCAGATCCAACGTTTGCATCTATTTCTCTCTCTTTTTGTCTCTGTCTCTATGTCTGTCTTTCTGTCTCTCTCTCTTTCTGCCCCACTGTACACGAACTGTCTCCCCAGATCCTGCTGTTTCCAGGTTCCCCTTTATTTTCCCGGTACACAAATTGGCCTCCCTGGATTCAGCAGTTTCCAGAACCCCCTTGCTCTCTCACTAGGCAGTTCCATCTCCCTAGATTCAGCTGTTTCCAGGCTCCCCTCATTTGCAACTGTACACGGTACCTCTCCCAGGTTCTACCGTTTCAAGTCCCCCTATTTCCCTTGCACACGCATCAGTCTCCAGCTTATGTTGATCCCAGCTGCCTGAGGGATTCAGTGGGTTTAAGGAGAGTGGAAGGAAGAAGAGAGTGAGAAAAAGGAGGAGGAGGAGGAGGAGGAAGAAAAAGATTGTCTTTGGGAACACTCCTTATTTCTCCTGTGACCCAGAGCCTCAAGCTGCTTGCACACCAGCAGCCTCTGGGCCTCTGCAAATAGGTCCCTTAAGACCATCTGCCCTGGGACCCCCCTTCCCTCCTCCCTGCTGCTGCCTGGGTCTGAGCTTCAAGCCTGGGGAGGCCCATCTCTCTGGGTAGTGGGCTGCTGTGAGCACACAGCGCTGGCCTTCCAAAGCCCTGGCTCTCCGGTCCCTGTCCGCTCATCTCTCCCTGTCTTCCTGACCCCTTTGTCCTTCCCACCTACTCCCAGAAGGAAGAGAGTACTGAGCGGGGGTCCAGCCTCCCTCTAGCCTCTCCCCCTTTCTCCCAGGTGTTTGGAATCAGAGGCATCAGACCCATGCCTCCAGCAGGCTCTCTAGACCTCGCGAACAATTGTTTCACCCTGTTCCACAGAGCAGAGGAGGCCTGGGGATGTGGCTCAGTGCTTGCTTAGCACGCGCAAAGCCCAGGGTCTGATCACCAGTAACTTGCGTAGATTTCAACATGGGCCGCTAGAGATGGCACTTGCTTGTAAAGCCTGATGGCCTGGGTTCCACTCCCAGTACTGACGTAAAGCCATATACACAAAGTGGCACACGGGTCTGGAGTTCATCTTCAGCGCTGTTGTGCCCATGCTTTCTCTCCTCTCTCAAATAAACAAACACTTATCATGGTGGCACACCCCTGCAACCCCTGCTCTTGGGAGGTGGGGGAAAGAGGGTCAGAAGCTCAAGGCCGTCCTTGGCTACGTACGGAGTTTGAGACTAACCTGAGCTACATGAACCACTGGGTTTTTTAAAAAATACTTTATTTATTTTCAAGCAGAGAGAGAGAGAGAGAGAGAGAGAGAGAGAGAGAGCACCAGGGTCACCACCTTGTGGGTCTGGCACATGTAGGTCCTGGGGAATTGAACCCCGGGGCCTTAGGCACTAGAGGCAAGTGCCTTAACTGCTGAGCTGTCTCTCCAGCCCTCTTCCTTTTTTTAAACAGTGGTTTGGGCTGAAGAGACGGCTCAGCAGTTAAGGCATTTGCCTCCAGTGCCTAAGGCCCTGGGTTCAATTCCCCAGAACCCACATAAACCAGACCCACAAGGTGATGGCCCTGGTGCTCTCTGTCTCTTTCTCTCTCTCTCTCTCTCTGTATCTCTCTGCTTGAAAATGAATAAAATAAAATAAATAAAAGAAAGAAAGGAAAAGAAAACTTGCAAAGAAAAATTTGAATTGGAACAGGAGAGATGGCTCAATACTTGCTTGCAGAGCCTAACGACCTGGGTTTGATTCCCCAGCACCCATGTAAAGCCGGATGCACCAAGTGGTGTACGTATTTGGAGTTCGTTTGCAGTGGCTAGAGGCTCTGGCAAACCCATTCTCTCTCTCTCTCTCTCTCTCTCTCTCTCTCTCTCTCTCTCTCTCTCTCCCTCCCTCTCCTTGCATATATATATATATATATATATATATATATATATATATATATATATATTTAAAAGTTTGAGCAGGGCATGGTGGCGTATAGCTTTAATCCCAGCACTGGGGAGGCAGAGGTAGGAGGATCACTGTGCGTTCGAGGCCACCCTGAGACTCCATAGTGAACTCCAGGTCAGCCTGGGCTAGAGCGAGACCCTACCTTGAAGAAAAAAAAAAATACAAAGTTAGGAACCCTGCCAAGAGGATCTCAGGGTCAAGGCCAGCCTGTACCAGAGTCCCGGGTTGTCTGCTGGGCTACATAGAAAGGCTCAGTGGTAGTGTCCCTTCCTAGCTGTGAGTCACCCTTTAGGCTTCGTTTCCTGAGGAACTCTAGCCTGTTCTCCCAGAACACCAAAGTTCTTGTTCCCAGCTTGGAATATACAGTTTATTCAGTGCTGCAGCCCCTGGAGAAGCTGGGAAGGTCTGGCTTTCTTGGCAGCTTTTTGATCCCGCCCTGCTTTCTCAGGACAATTGCTCTCCCGGGTTCCCAGGGTTCACAGCTCTGACATGGCCCCCTCCCCGGCAAACACACTGTGCTCTAGGGGTCCCTAGGGGGTCGCCTATGCTCTGGCTAGCTTCTGTCCAGGAAGCAGGGGAGTTACCCTCCAGGTCTGGTTTCCCGCAGGCGGCTGGATCCCTGGTAGGTGCGCAGGATGCAAAGGGTGCTTGTCTTGCAGCGCCACCTGCTGGGCAAAACTGTGAGAACCTCTTGTTTTGACAGCCAGGCTAAGAACTAGAGGGTGTTGTTTGTTTTTAATTTTTAAATTATTTTATTCTGTCGAGATAGGTCCTCACTGTAGCCCAGGCTGACATGGCACTTATGCTGTAGACCCAGGCTGGCCTCGAACTCACAGTGATCCTACCTCTGACTCCCAAGTGCTGGAATTAAAGCTGTGGGCCGCCACCACATCTTGTCAAGATTTTCTTTTCTTTTCTTTTTTCTTTTCTTTTCTTTTCTTTTCTTGAGATAGGGTCTCGCTCTAGCCCAGGCTGACCCTGAATTCACTATGTAATCTCAGGGTGGCCTCGAACTCACGGCAATCCTCCTACCTCTGCCTCCCGAGTGCTGGGATTAAAGGCGTGTGCCACCACGCCAGGCTAAGATTTTTTTTTTAATCTGTTTTTATTTTAACTATTCTCCCAAATTCTGAATTCTGGATTTTCCATCCATGTCTTAGGAGGAAATGTTCCAGGAGCCCTCAAACTATCCGGCCACAGGGCCAGTGTCTGAGTGGAAAGATTGGTGGCCCTCAACCCACGGTCTCAGAAACAGCCACTTACTTATCCCAGGGGTCCTCCATCACCCACCCAGGCAGCCCAGCGCTCCCTAGGAAGCTGCTGTCTGACACCCAGTTTTCTTGTGTTCTGGGGTGAAGTCAGGACCTCTGCCTAACTGAGCTACACAGCCAGCCCTCTGATTTTCAAGGTAAAAATCAGGTGTTTGGATAAAGAGAAACCATGGAACTGATCAAATGAAACTAGATCTTTTCTCTTGCTACGTTTTCTTTCCTTTAGTGCGTGTGTGTATGTGTATGTGTAAGTGATAAACTTATTTATTTATTTTTCAAGGTAGGTTCTAACTCTAACCCAGGCTGATCTGCTCCAACTGACAGCAATCCTCCTACTTCTGCCTCTGCTGGCATTAAAGGTGTTCACCACCACGCCCAGTGAATTTATTTTTTAAAATCATCTGTGTGTGGATGTGTATAGGTGTGTCATGGCCTGTGTATAGAGGTTGAGGGCAACCTTGGGGTGTTCGCCATTTCCTCTGGCTTTCTCGTGTGTGTGTGTGTGTGTGTTGTGTATGCGTGCGTAATGCATGCATATGTATGTGCAGATGCACACACACCCATGCACACACATTCTGAGACCAGAGGAGAATGTCAAGTTGTTTTTTTTTTTTTTTGGCAGGTAGGGTCTCGCTCTAGCCCAGGCTGACCTGGAATTCACTGTGTAGTCTCAGGATGGCCTTCAACTCACGGCGATCCTCCTACCTCGGCCTCCCGAGTGCTGGGACTAAAGGCGTGCGCCACCTCGCCTGGCTCATTGTCGAGTTGTTTTGAAGACAGTTGTATTGCTAAAATATACAGAGTAGCAAACTCAGTAAGTAGCAATTATTTATTCATTGCCCACTGTGATGTACTCACAGCCTGTCTGGGGAGAAGCCACTAGCCTCTGCTCACGCCAGGCGGGCAGACATCCTCCATCAGCTCCCCGGGCAGATGCACTACACTCTTCAATCGCCCAAACAAAATGGGATGGGACTCGGGATGTAAATCAGTGGTTGAGCTGAAGAGTGCTTGCTGAGCACGTGCAAGACCCTGGGTTTCTCCCCTAGCTCAGCAAACAGAAGCGGGAATCCCACTCCTCACTGCTGGGTGCCTCTTTCCCCTATGCCACCTGTCATCTACTCTGTGGATGTCCATAGTTTCCTTCTCTGTATACACGATTTCATCCTCAGCCAAGTTGTAATCTACCTAGATCGGACATTGTGTCTCCCAATTCATTTTGGAAGTTCCCATCAGCCGCAGCAAAGGTGCCTGGTTCAGAAGCCAGTTAGTAAATGTTGGTTGGCAGAATTTGGTCCTAAAGAGTTTATCTCGATAGTATTAGCCATATAGTTTTTCTCACCAAATAGCTCCTTTGGAGTGACCTTGTTCATGTGTACAGTGTACAATTTACATGTATCTCATAACCGCTCTCATTTCTTCCGGTTGTCTAAGATAAAGAGATAGGGTCCTACAAAGGATCCTAGGTACAATTAGGCAGCCATGTGATTAGATTTCTTTCTTTTTTTTTTTTTTTTTTTGTTTTTTGTTTTTTGAGGTAGGGTCTCACTCTAGCCCAGGCTGACCTGGAATTCACTATGTAGTCTCAGGGTGGCCTTGAACTCATGGCGATCCTCCTCCCTCTGCCTCCTGAGTGCTGGGATTAAAGCCGTGGGCCACCATGCCCGGTTTATTTTTGTTGTTGTTGTTGGAAAGACTTATCTACAGGAGCGAGCACACATCTTAAGTGTTCATTATGAATTCTCATCCCTATTCATATCAAAACATAGAACACTGATTTTATTTTATTTTTTTTGCATATGTGTGTATGGGCATGCCAAGGTCTCTTGCGGCAAACGAATGCCCATCTGACTTTATGTGGGTGGCTGGGGGATTGAACCCAGGACAACAGACTTTTGAAAGCAAATGCCTTTAATCACTGAGCCATCCTCTCAGGCCCTACGATCTGATTTTCAAAGGTGTTTGTATCTTTTAATCCTCCAGCCCTATTCCACTGCTTCATGCAAGCTGACTCAGCAGTACTGGCTGGGTTCAAAGCTGACACTTAAGTATTTGAATAAATTGAATTAACAAATAAATATGGTTAAATAAGAATTATTCCCGCTGCCTACACTAGGATCTAGAGTTAAAGGTTATCTACTAGGAATTAGAAATAAAACATTCCAGCCGGGCATGGTGGCGACGCCTTTAATCCCAGCACTTGGGAGGCAGAGGTAGGAGGATCTCCGTGAGTTCGAGGCCACCCTGAGACTACATAGTGAGTTCCAGGTCAGCCTGATCTAGAGTGAGCCTGATCTAGAGCGAGACCCTACCTGGAAAAAAAAAAGTGAATTCCAGGTCAGCCTGGACTAGAGCGAGACCCTACCTCGGAAAACCAAAAAAAAAGAAAAAGAAAAAGAAATAAGGCATTCCCCCCCACACACACACACGCTGCATTTTTGTTTTTGTTTTTTGGTTTGTTTGCTTGTTTGAGATAGGACGTTCTTATTCCTAAATTCAGGCTGGCCTCAAACTCCCGGCGATCCTCCTGCCTCAGCCTTTCGAGTGCTGGGATTCCAGGCATCATGCTTTACAGTGAGATTTTGAAAGGTTACAGAAAGTTGGGGGGGGGTACTGGTCCCCCCTCACTCCCAGGGGCCTGGCTAGTCCCTCCTCCACCAATCAGAGCGGCCTGACGAAGACACCCACACACACTCCCGGCGGCACCCGCCATCCATCAGTGTCTGGATGGGAGCCAGTCCGACGGCCCTCCGGCCTCCCTCCCGCCAGCCGATTGGTGGAGGCAGCGGGGCGCAGAGCGGGCGGGCGGGTGGGCTTGGGGAGGGCGGTCAGCTGGGGTTCTGAGAGGGTCGGAGGCAGGCTCGACACCTGCGCCAGGTGCCCACGTCCTGGGGTCTCAGCTTCTGCCGTGCCGGTGCCAACGCGGCTGGCAGGAAGGGGCGCCTCCTCTCCCCAGGGCGCAGAAGGAAAGCCAGGGAGCGGCTCTGGGCTTGGGAGGAGACGGGAAGACGGTCCCCGCGGGGCAGTGCCAACAGCCCTTCCCGAAAGCAGGTCCTTGGAGCGGGCTGTGGTCTGCGGGAAGCTGGTCCCGGCCAGCGGGGCGGGGACACCATGTCCCAGCGGGGTCTTTGCCTTGGCCCACCAGAAGGCTCAGTTTGCGAACTTGGGGTCTTGGTTTGCGCTGTCCTCTCTCTTCCGGCCCTTGGCTTTGCAACGTCTCCATTAATCCTTCAGCAGTAGCGGCCGAGGACACCTTTCTGGTCGCCTTCCCCCAGGTAGGGTCTCACTCTAGCCCGGGCTGACCTGGAATTCACTCTGCAGTCTCAGGGTGGCCTAAACTCACAGTGACCCTCCTACCTCTGCCTCCCGAGTGCTGGGATTAAAGGCTCTGCAGTCCCTTGTATGAGCCAAGAAACCATCTGTCCCCAGCAGTGCCCATTCCAGAACTTGGCTCTCTGGAAGCTGTCAGAACCTCGATGTACCCCTCCATAAAATGGGGCCAGCACTGGCCAATATTCTGTGGGCCAGTCTGTACCGAACGCCTGGCTCCTGCCTGTCCCCACCCCCACCCCCCACCCCCCATTCTGTACATTGGGAATTGCAGGGCCCCGGCCGGGGTTGCCAGGAAGCGACTTGCCTACCCAGACTCTGTGGTCGCTTAGGGACCACAGATGGAGCCAAGCTCTGGGTGTGGTCGCATATTTGCCAAAGTATTTCTGGATAACTTCCTTCCTGTCACCACACTGGCCCTGGAACGCCACCGTTTCGTTGCACCACAGAGCTGTCTTTTTTTTTTTTTTTTCTTTTTTTGCAATGATTGGCTGGCAAGGGTTGTGTTACAATAGCGTTTACAATGTATGCTTACCATATCTTTGTCACTTCCTCGAGTTACAGAAATAATCAAATTTATCATAAAGAGCCAACCCACTGGTTTTTAAAGACAGGGATGTAAGCCAAGCTACCCTTGAATATATGTAGTCCAGGATGACCATGAACTTGTGACCTCCCTGCCCGCAGCCTCCCCAGGGCCCCTCTCCCTTGCCAATCACAGGATGCGAGACCACAGGGTCCGTCCTTATTAACACCCACGGCGTGCTGCTTACTGTGGATGGAAACACACGGGGCGGGTCACGTCACGCGTATTGGTTACTGGGCAACGCCCTGCTGCTGGAGTTGAGCAGAGCTGGGGACACTGAGGCTGGGTCGGCCCCGCCCAGGAGGCGGAGTTCAAGGCCACAGACCAAGGCAGTGCCCGTCGCTTCCTCCAGATGGCGCTGCAGGATCGCGGAACCCGGCCGCCCTCCGCCCGCCGGGGGTCCAGGGAAACCCACGGATTCCCGACGCAGGGCTCCCGATGCGCGCGTGCCGGGACGCGAATGTCCCCGTCCCAGCTTCTGGGACCGGGACAGAGAAGGGAAGTCAGACAAAGGACATCCATGTCCATCCTTCGGATTCGCCCTACGTCCTTCTTCCTGCCCCTTGCGTCCCTGGGTTCTCTGGGACCCGTGGATGCTCTGGACATGCACTGTGGCCGCTGGCCGTGCGTCCTCGCCGATCGGCCCAGGGCACATGCAAGACAGGAATCCCATGGCGCCGGCACGCCAAGGAAAACAGCCACACTGTTGCCGAGTTTGCCAGAGGAAGCCCGACTCCCTTCCTTTCTGGAGACCAGAAATGGAAAAAATGATTCAGGGAAACCCCAGCGGAACCGCCCTGTGCGTAACACACACAAAACGGGGGCACCATCGTTTGCTCTCCCTTTCCTGGAAGGATATGCCATCTCCCCCCCCCCCCCAGGCAGGGTCTCGCTCCAGCCCAGGCTGACCTGGAATTCACTATGCAGTCTCTGGGTGGCCTGGAACTCACGTTGGATTAAAGCATGCGCCAAGGGGCTGGAGTATTCTTGCCACTATTATTACCACGTCACACTGTCATACCCGGCCCTCCCCACCACATATAGAAGCCCGGAGTATCAGTTTCCTTTCTCTTGACCCCCAAGACCCCAATCGACCACAGGCACATGCCCACCAGGTAGTAGTGGCTATCCCAAAGACCACCAGTCCTATCTGAATGCCCTCGGAGGAGACCCTTGGCCAGAGGTGACAAGCAGGTTTATTGGCCCCGGGCTGGGGCTGCTGCAGATCTGAGGGAAGACAGCTTAGCTGCTTCCCATGGCTTATGGGCAGGCCCCGGCACTGAGCAGGGTGAGGGCTGGAAGCAAGCTTTGGCTTCTCGAAGCTCCTAGCCTGAGACCCCAGAGTCCCTTCCAGGAAGACAGAGGAGTTTCTCCAGTTCCTTGCTGGGGTTGAGGAACTGGTTCTCTGGAGGCAGGGAGCCTTGACTCCATGGTCTTCATTTCAGTAACGACCACTTGATTTGATCCTTGGCGGACTGAAGAACCTTGGGTAGGGTAGGGTGGAGAGAGAATGGGGGGAAAGTCAAACGCCTTCCCTGGTGGAGGATTGCTAGGTCTGGGGGTGCCTCTGCAAGCCCCGCCCCCTAGGTGGCAGCAGCCCGCCTCTGCCTAGTTTAAATCAGCAGGCCGGCAGGGAGGTAAAGAAGGCGAGGGCTCCAGCCAATTCTGCCCAGGCCCAAGCTGCCCAGCTCTGGTCATGGGTTCTGTGGGCCTGGATGTCAGTGTCCCCTGCCTTCCCCATGCCATGTGTGTGTGCCTCCTCACAGTGCCCGGTTACTTGGCACCCCTTAGTTTTGGCCTTGAACAGAGTGTTTCTCAGTACTCCACCCCATCTTCTGCAGATGTGGCAACAGCTGTCTTGGGGTACCTGCTGTCACATGTGTGCACTCCTACATCCTTCCAAGTGTGCCACTCTGCTTGACGCCAGCATGACAAGGACCCCAGGTGGCCCTCAGATTGTCTCTCTAGTCACACCAGCCCATCCCACACTGCGGGGCCCTTTCTTCTGCGGTCTCCCTCCCTTCCAGGCTTTTCCAGGAGTCTTTCTCCTCAGTTCATTCCACGTTTGCTACCTGCGGCTTCCTTCCCTTTCTTTGTGCTCACAGTAGGTGTGATGTGCTGTGTGTGTAGATGTGGTGTCCCCATGTGCATGCGACCAGAGAACATTGGGTATCCCCTTCCGTTTCCTTGAGCCCGGGTCTCTTCCCTGATTCCAGAGTTCTCAGGTCTCTGCTCTCCACAGGACTGGGGTTTCAGATGGGCATGGTCACACCCAGCTATTTATGTGGGTTCTGGGGAATCCAATTTAGTGGTCTAGGGCTCCCTCAGGCCCCCATGCTTTCACAGGAAGTGCTCTCAACTGGAGAGAGCCATCTCTCCAGTCCTGCAGCTTCAAGGTTTCCACAAATAGCCCGCTGTGGTGATTTCAGTACGTGAGAGGCTGAGGCAGGATAATGAGTGTATGGAGAGGAGCCCAGGCCGACCTGGAACTCACTATGTAGTCTCAGGGTGGCCTTGAACTCTGGCTCCTCATCTGTTCTTTTTCATGGTAGTAGTGTGTGTGTGTGTGATGCTCAGGTGTGTGAAGGTGTGAACACTGTGTACAGAGGCCCAGGAGAACATCCAGTGTCCTCTTTGAGCACATCTGCTTTGTTTCCTTGTGACAACGTTTCTCCCTGAACCTGGGCTGTCACTCAGTCAGACTGGCGGGCCAGTGAGCATCAGTGATTCTCGGGTCTCTGCTGCCCACAGAACTGGGGTTATAGAAGTTCAAGAGCCTAGGGCTGGAGAGATGGCTCAGCGGTTAAGGCACTTGTCTCCAGTGCCTAAGGCCCCGGGTTCAATTCCCCAGGATCCACATATGCCAGACCCACAAGGTGGTGGCCCTGGTGTTCTCTCTCTCCCTCTCTCCCTCTGTGTGTGTGTGTGTGTGTGTATTTCTCTGCTTGAAAGTAAATAAATATTTTTAAAAAAAGAAAAAGAAATTTGTTGGAAGTATGATTACATGTTAAAATTGTTTAAAATAAAAAAGAGCCTAACTTCTGATCTTCCCCCATGCTAGGGTTCCAGGTGGGCACCACCACACCTAGTATATACAGTGTTGGGAATTCATGCACTCTAGGCAAGAATTCTACCAATTTCTGCTCTGCTCATCAACTCCCAGTCTTATTGGTTGTCTGGTTGTTGGGTTTGGTTTCAGTTCTTTGAGACAAGAAGGTCTTATGTAGACCAGGCTGGCCTCAAATGCTCAATGTAGCTGAGGATGACCTTGACCTCCCAATCTTCCTGCCTCCATCTCTCAAGCACTGAGATTATAGTCATGAACTACCACACCCAGCTCCCCTAACCTCTTTGCACCCTGAAATCATCATGTAGCTACATTTATTCCAGCAGGGCATGAGGAGACATGGGGATCCAGAGGGAGGGGGACCACCGAGGGCAGTGCTCAAAAGTAGGCATTACAGGTTGGAGAGATGGCTCAGTGGTTAAGGCACTTGCCTCCAGTGCCTAAGGCCCCGGGTTCAATTCCCCAGAACCCACATAAACCAGATCCACAAGGTGGTGGCGCTGGTGCTCTCTCTCTCTCTCCCTCTCTCTCTCTGCTTGAAAAATGAATAAATAAAATATAAAAAAAATAAATAAACTGCAGAAAAGTAGGCATTACACCCAAGACTCCCCATCAACAGCACAGGCCTATTGAGCACAGACACTGATGTAGATGTCACTAGTGCCGTGGCGTGAAGCTCCATAAAAATAGTCAGTCTGACAGAAAGGCCGCAGACAGACAGAACAGAGGGCAAGGCAGTCAGTTTGCCCAGCAGGAAGTTCGTGAGGTTGCCCACAATGGTTTGAACTCCTTCCCCATTCTGCATGCACTTCTGGATAGGATCGCATGGGAAATGGTATAGTGGCTTTTTCCACAGCAGAAGTGGTAAGTGGGGAAGGTTAGACCCATCATGGGCTGAGGAGGTCATCATGGGAGAGGACTCTTATGGGTTGGGATTGGTATTCTGACAGGTTGGGGGGGGAGCATGAGGGCTCTGAGCTTTGGAGATTAATAACCCCTCACCAGAGTAGACAGACACCTCACTTTAGAGTCAGTCTAACTAAAGCTGGCCAAATGAGGTGAGCAGGTGCTAGCTTACCCATCTGTCCTAAAGCACCTAACTACCCAAACCCGGAGAGCTTGGCAGCCTATGAACTCTGAGACACAGCCTGTCACCAACTCATCCCTCTGTCCCTCAGCCCTGGTTCCTCTGCCTTAACAGCCTCCCTTGGGGTCTGTCTCCAGCCTAGATGCAAGGGACTTACCTGGGCCACACTCTGCTCTGTCAGGCCACTGTCATCTGTCTGCAGGGAAGCAGAGTCAAAGAGTAGGGTCAGGACAGAGAGCTGGGTCAGAGAGGTGAAGAAGAGAGGCTTGGGGGTGACAGGTGCAGTGGGCAGCACAATCCAGAACTATGCTTCTATTGGAGGTCTTACAGCCTGTCTTCTGGAAGCTAGGATCTAAAGGGCTTTTTTTTTAGGTTTTTGGAGGTAGGGTCTCACTCTAGCCTAGGCTGACCTGGAATTCGCTATGTAGTCTCAGGGTGGCCTCAAACTCATGGTGATCCTCTTACATCTGTCTCCTGAGTGCTGGGATTAAAGGAGTGTACCACCGAGCCTGGCTTCAAGGACCTTCCTTCTCTCCCTCTCTCCCTCCCTCCCTCTCTCCCTCCCTCCCTCCCTCCTTTCTTTCCTTTCTTTCCTTCCTCTCTCCCTTCCTTCCATTTGCAGTGTCAAGGGAATGAACCCAGGGACTCACACATGCTAGACAAGTGGTCTGATACTGCGCTACAGCCCCAGCCCAGCATTTGCACGCAGGGAACAGGGAGGGGGATGCAGGGAACAAAATAGGGGAAAGTAGCCTGAGAGGCATGGGAAGGCCAAAGCAGGCAGAAGATCCCCTCTACAGCCCCAAGTCCCAAAGTCACAGCCAAGGCTGCCGCCTGGAATCATTTGGAGGATGCATTCACTTCCCCATCTACACTTCCCACTGCATAGCCAACGAACTATCCCCAGCAAGTGTGATGCCCCTGGATAGGCTTCCAACAGCTAAGCCCTGGTAGCGGGCGCCCAGCAGGTAGGGAGCAGAGGAAAGGTAGCCTTAAGGAGATGGGGGCACGCAGGAGGACTTACCCTAAAATTCACTTTCTGGATCACTTGCTGGGGGTCACTCTCCAGGATCACACTATAAGAGAAAAGCAGGCGACAATCTGCGATGGGATTCTCTGGTGATTCTCTTCCCTCTTGACAGTAAACCTGCACGGTCCCCTCTAGGGAATATAGCAAGGGATGACCCTGAAGTCACACCTGCCCCTCCCCCCACGGAGGACCCTCAGCCTAACTTCTTCTGTGGCCCATCTCCTTGGTTGCCATTGGCTAAAAATTGAACTGGGAGGGCTGAGATGGCTCAGTTATTAAAGGTACCTGCTTGCAAAGCTCGTTGGCCAGAGTTCGATTCTCCAGCACCCACATAAGGCTGAATGCAAAGTAGCATATGGATCTGTGATCCCTACACACCTACAATAATAGGAGCAGAAGCCAGGAGGATCTGAAGCTTGACGGACTAGCCTGACATTCCTCTGCAGTGTGGTAGTTCATTTACAGAGGCAAGAGACCCTGCCTCAAAGGAGGACGCCTCGAAGTTCTGTGACCTCCACAGGAGCGCTGTGGCATGCACACCCACGCTCCAGCCCACACATACACAATATGAAAAACTGAACTGGGGCCAGGGAAGTCCAGTCTAGAATGATCAGGTGCAGGGGGTTATCCCACACACAGCTGTCCACAATCCATGCAGGGCTCCTCTCGGCCCAGTGATGGATTCCCCGGAGAAGACTCAGGGCTCTAAAGGCAGGCCCTGGGGGTTCTCACTTATGCTAGGGAGTCATGGTGCACATAAAACATGGGACCATACATGTCAGAATCCGCCACGCATGGTGGTTAGCCCAGCACTTGGGAGGCTGAGCTACATTGTGAGACCCTGTGTCACACACACACATGCTGGATGTGGTGGCTCATGGCTATAATCAAAGCACCCAGAAGGCTGAGGTAAGGAGAATCTCTGTGAATTTCAGGTCAACCTGGGCTAGAGTGAGACCCTGCTTCTACCCTAAAAAAAAAAAAAGGTCTCCCCCAAACCAAATCCCAGAATCTGCCTTCTCTTTGTCAGATCCAAATACCAAGGCTTTTGTCAGCTAGTAGGCATTCATTCCTGAGGCACTGGCGTATTATGGGGCCATTTGTGGGTGTGTGTGTGCTGGGTGGACTGAGTAGGAGTACTCTCCCTCTGCATGCACCTACCAAAGCCCTGCTCCTCACCTGTGTGTGTGTGTGTGTGTGTGTGTGTGTGTGTGTGTGTGTGTGGTTTGCCTTCCAGGGGCCTCACCAAATTCTGCCTGCTTCTAGCTCTACAAAACCTGGTCTTCCTCACTCAGGTCCCAGCAATCAATTCAAGGCCAATGGTAGCAGGCAGGCAGTAGTAACAGGACTAGAGAGGCATTCGAAGTGATCCAATCTCCCAGAGCCTCAGCTCCCAGGTTGGATAGTACAGTGCCATGGGAACAGCAGAGTCTCCGAAGCCTCTCATGGGCATGGTTTTAGGTCTTGGTTCCGTCAACTCCTGTGTGACCTCAGGTAAATTTCTAATCTCTGAGCCTGTTTCATCCTCCATAAAATAGATGTGTTTGCAGAGGCAGGCAGATGTTTTGTTTTCTTTCTTTCTTTCTTTTTTTTTTTCTAGGTAGGGTCTCACTAAGCCAGACTGACCTGGAATTCACACTGTAGTCCCAGGCTAGCCTCAAATTCACAACAATCCTACTACCCCTGTCTCCAGAGTGCTAGGATTAAAGGTGTGCATCACCACACCTGGCCAGATGTTTTACAGATACTCAGTCAGGGATGGGAAGATGGCTCAGAAATTAAAGGCTCTTGGGGCTAGAAAGATTGCTCAGTGGTTAAGGCGTTTGCCTGCAAACTCTAATAACCTGTGTTTGATTCCCCAGTACCCAGGTAAAGTCAGATGCACAAGGTGGCTCATGCATCTTAAGTTCATTTACAGTGGCTAGAAGCCCTGGCTTGCCCATTCTCTCTCTTTTCCTGTCTTTCTCTCTCTCTCTCTCTCTTTCTCTCTGCTTTCAAATAAATAAATAAATAAATAAATAAATACAAATTTTAAAAAAGAAGTTAGGGGCTGAAGAGATGGCTTAGCGGTTAAGGTGTTTGCCTGCAATGCAGAAGGACCTGAGTTCGATTCCCCAGTGCCCATGTAAAGCCAGCACAAGAGGGCGCATGTGTCTGGAGTTCATTTGCAGTGGCTGGAGGCCCTGTTGTGCCCATTCTCTGTCTCTCTCTGTCTGCTCTTCTCTCTCTCTCTCTCTCTCAAATAAATAAATTAAATATTTTTTTTAAAAAAAGAAGTTAGGCCAGGTGTGGTGGTGTATGCCTTTAATCCCAGCACTCAGGAGTCAGAGGTAGGAGGATTGCTGTGAGTTTGAGGCCACTCTGAGACTACATAGTGAATTCCAGGTTATCCTGGGCTAGAGCAACACCCTACCTTGAAAAAAAATAAAAATAAAAATAAGAGAAGTTGCTTTAAAGGCTCTTGCTTGCAAAGTTTTCCAGCCTATGTTCAATTTCCTAATACCCATGTAAAGCTAGATGCAAAGTGGCGCCTGCATCTGGAGTTTGTTTGCAGCAACAAGAGGCTCTGGCACACCCATTCATTCTCTCTCTCTCTCTCTCTCTCTCTCTCTCTCTCTCTCTGTTTGCAAATAAACAAAAATCCACATTTTGAAAAAAGATACTTGCTGGGTGTGGTGGCGCACGCCTTTAATTGGGAGGCAGATGTAGGAGGATTGCCTTGAGTTCAAGGTCACCCTGAGACTACATAGTGAATTCCAGGTCAGCCTGGACTAGAGCGAGACCCTACCTCGAAAAACCAATAAATAAATAAATAAAAATAAAGACCGGGCAAGCAAGGCTCAAGGAGTCACTGGTCCAGGTGGTACATTTAGCTGAGTCAGAGGGGAAGGGTGGGGTAGCTAGCAGATTCTAGATAGGTCCTTTCAAAGCAGGACAGAAGGACCTGGACTCCTCCAAACCCTGCCATAGGTAGACATCAGGCTACTCTCTTGTTTGGCTTGATCTTGGCTAACAATGACACTTCTCCCACCACCCTCACTAATGACTGGGAATAAGGGAAAGGGGCCACTGAGGATATGTGGGGGAAGGGAAGGTGCGGCGGCCTGATGAGCTCCCAGCACTGAACCCACAAAGGCTTCTGTTGCTCTGAGTCTCAGCATCTCTTCTCTCTATCCCCTCCTCACCCGCCATCTACAATCTCGTCCAGCACCAAGAAGGCTCCATCCATGTTCTCCAGAAACCAGCGCTTCTCCACGTTCTTCCTGTAGCAAGACACAAGTGCCCAGGTCCTAGCTAGGTGCCTTGTTAACCACCCCTCCCCAGCAAGGCCTGGAAGGAGAACAAAAGAACACTGCGGGGGGGATGATGGAGAGATGGCTCAGCAGTTAAAGGTGCTTGTTTGCAAAGCCTGATTGGGGGGAGTGTACGGGGGATTGATTCGCCAGTACCCACATAAAGCCAGATGCACAAAGTGGCACGTGCGTCTGAAGTTCGTTTCCAGTTGCAAGAGGCCCTAGCATGCCCATTCATTCATTCATTCATTATCTCTCTCTCTCTTTATCTCTCTCTCTCCTCTCTTTATGACTACAAATAAATAAACAAAAATTGTCTGATGTTGGTTGCCCAGGCCACATTTCTGGATCAGTATCCGTAACTGAGCAGGCAGGGATGCGGGCAAAACCAACTCCAAGCTTCAAGTCAAAAGCCTTGCGTGGGGTGGGGCATGGTGCTGTACACCTGAAATTCCACAACTCCGTGACTAAGGCAGGAGGATTTGAGTTGGAAGTCAGCTTGCCCCACATAACAGAACCCTCTCCCCCAAGAAGTCCGGTGTTTGGATCTCCATAATGACATGAATACTGTGGGCTTGGGCATTTCAGTGTCTTGTATATGACTCTGCCTGAGCACATGAGGTCAGGTGCCTTGGAGGAAAATGTTGGGGTTCTATCTTGAGCTACAGGGATTTCAGGAGGAGAGAAGAAAGGGCCCTGTCTCTGGAACAAGGAAGGTCTGGGGCTCTGGAGTACAGAAAACCTCACTTACCTTAAGATGTGGCTCAGAGAGTCAAACAGGCAGGTGAGGACAGACATGAGCATCAGCTGGGGAGGGCAAGAGAACGGCTGAAGCTGAGAGGCCCTCAGGAGGCCTGTGAGCACCCTGTGCGGGTCACACAAGCAACTCTCCCTTAGAAGAGAGGACTGGGCTGTGGCTGGCTGTACTTTGTCTCGGGTGGGAGAACTTCCCCAGGTCTGGCCTGGGGTACACTGAGAGTCTCCTCCAGGTATGTTAAGAAAGAACTGAGCCGGGCGTGGTGGCACACGATTTTAATCCCAGCACTCGGCAGGCAGAGGTAGGAGGATCACCATGAGTTCGAGACCACCCTGAGACTACATAGTGAATTCCAGGTCAGCCTGGACTAGAGTGAGACCCTACCTCAAAAAACCAAAAAAATAAAAAATAAAAAATAAATAAATTTAATTTTTAAAAAAATTAAATAAATAAATAAAATAAAATATTTTTTTAAAAAAGAAAAGAACAAATCTTTCCCTTCAAAGGGCATGACACCTTCACTTCTGGTTCCCAAGGAACCTAAGGGCAACATCCCTGAGAGAGCCATTCTGGCTGCCCCTCTCCTCCCCTAGAGCCTAAAAGAACTCACCTTCACCCCCAGACTATAAATCAACCCCAGGACAGCCCCTCCTTGTCACCCCAACCTCTTAAATTCACCTCATTCTCGTGCGAGGAGCCCACCACGTACAGGAAGAGGTCAATGCTGCTCTTGTAGACGATGGTCATGCCCCCCAAGAACGCGATCTCACCTAGAAGCAGAGGGCTCGCAGATCAGGTCCTTTCCGCCAGGCCAGCTTGGTTCCTGCTCTCTGCCTCTCCCTGTCTCCCTTCCCTTCCCAAGGAACTCATGCCAGACCAGCCCTACCAGGAGGCTGTTCTGTGTTCGTTGGCCCCACCATGTAGTGTTTCTAGAGAAGGTCTCCTGTTGAGGAGTCAACAAACCCAGGCCAAGGTCATCGTCCTGCCCATCCTCCACCATGTGCAACGCCTGGGACCAGATGCAGGGGGAGGAAAACCTCACAGTGGGCTTCCTGAGCTGAGAAGGCAGGCTGGGCCGGAGTGGGGAGGGTGAGAACAAGGGAGTGGAGAACAGCTGGGGAGGAGAAGACAGACAGCCTCTGAAGAGAAGGAAGTGGCCTGTGGGTGGGGAAGGCTGATAAGGACAGATGTGTCCAGATGGAGAAGATGACAGTTCTGGTGGAAGAAGAGGCGGACACTTACTCTCAGTGCGGCTGGTCTTGTTGAAGACATTTTTCTCGAAGACCATCTGCTCTTTCATGGAAGGGAATGTGTCATCATAATACTGTGAAAAAGAGAAAAGTGAAAGCCACCCCCCAAAACAAACAAACAAACAAAAAACCGTCTGCTGCTCACACAACTCATAGCCATGGAGCATTCTGGCAATCCCACTAAGGAGAGCCCTCGGTGGAATGGGGGCAGAGAGGAGGGACACGGGGCTACCAACCCAAGTCTTGAACAGACGAGTTTCTACTTATCAATTAAAAAAAGTGACAGCCATTTCATAAAGCCGAGCTTCTCTTTTGGGGATCAAGGGGTGATGGCTAAGCTGAACCCAGGCTGTCTCCCCTTCTGTCCTCCCAGCCCATCAGCTCCCTAGTTCCCAAAAACAAATTCCAAATAAAGAAAGTCCAAGAGATATTGGGACAGCCTTTGGAGTCCTCTCTCCTGGCTTCTTTCCTTCCTCCTTCCCTCTTTCCCTTTCTTTTTGACATTGCTGATGATGGAACCCGCAGCCTTGCACATACTAGAAATGAGCTGTATCCCAGCCTCCTTCCTGTGTTTTGGGGTCTCCTGTATTGAGTGCTAAAGATCAGGGTGGTCAGTAGGTCACACCAGACACCAATCCAAGTCCACAGAAAAGAGAGCAAAGTCAGGAGTTCTTCCTAAACATTAAGCATCAATAGCTACAGCTAATTTATAGATGAACACACTGGAGTGTGGAAGTCAGGGGACTCACAGTGGAAAAATTCCAGAGCTGGAGATCCACCAAGGCCAACCTGGCTTCAGGCAGGATTAAGATGGTAAAGAAGTAGAAAGCTACTGGCCTATGTTCATAACTAAATCAGTGCTTTTTCATTTAGGCTTGGTGAAATTCTCCCCTAACTTGGATTTTTTGGGTTGTATTTTTTTTTTCAGTGCTAGAGAATCAAACCCAGGACCTTGTCCATGCTAGGCAAAGGCTTTAACACCAAACCACAAAACTCCCTCCCTGTCTCAGTTCCTCTTTTTTGTGTGAGACAGTGTCTCATGTAGCTTAAGCTGGCCTTAAACCTTGAATTCTTGGGCTGGAGAGAAAACCCAGTCCTGCTCACCAGGGTTCAATTCCCCACTTCCCACATAAAGCCAGGCACACAAAATGGCACATGTATCTGGAGTTTGCAGTGGCAAAAGGCCCTGGCATGCCAATTCATTTTCCTCTTCTCTCTCTAATAAATAAATAAAACTATTTTTTATCTTTATTTTATTATTATGATTACTTTTTTTTTTTTTTGAGGTAGTCTCACTCCAGGCAAGGCTGACCTACCTCGGCCTCCCAAGCGCTGGGATTAAAGGTGTGAACCACCATACTGGGCCTAAAATATGTTTAAAAGGAGGAGAGATGGCTCAGTGGTTAAGGCACTTGCCTGCAAAGACTAATGACTCAGGTTTGATTCCCCAGTAACCACGTAAAGCCAGATGCACAAAGTGACAATTGCATCTAGTTTGTTTGCAGTGGTTGGAGGCCCTGGCACACTCATGTTCTCTGTCTTCTCTCTCTCTGCTTTCAAATAAATAAATAACCTCAGCATTAAAATATTAAATAAATTAAAATATATTTTAGGCTAGCGGGCGTAGTGGCGCATGCCTTTAGTCCCAGCACTCGGGAGGCAGAGGTAGGAGGATCACTGTGAGTTCGAGGCCACCCTGAGACTACATAGGTCAGCCTGGGCTAGAGCGAGACCCTACCTCAGAAAAACAAAAAAATTGAAAATTAAGCCGGGCGTGGTGGCGCACGCCTTTAATCCCAGCACTCGGGAGGCAGAGGTAGGAGGATCGCCATGAGTTCAAGGCCACCCTGAGACTACATAGTGAATTTCAGGTCAGCCTGGGCTAGAGAGAGACCCTACCTCAAAAAACCAAAAAAAAAAAAATTGAAAATTAAAACAAATTAAAAATTTATGGGCTGGAGAGATGGCTTATTGGTTAAGGTGTTTGCCTGCAAAGCAGAACAACCCAAGTTCGATTCCCAAGTACCCATGTAAAACCAGATGCAAGCTGGGTGTGGTGGCACATGCCTTTAATCCCAGCACTCAGGAGGCAGAGGTAGGAGGACTGCCATGAATTCAAGGCCACCCTGAAACTACAGAGTGAATTCCATGTCAGTCTGGGCAAGAGCCAGACCCTACCTCGAAAAAACAAAACAAAACAAAACATAAAAACAAAACCAGATGCACAAGGTGGCACATGTGCCTGGAGTTCATTTACAGTGGCTGGAGGCCCTGGCACGCCCATTCTATCTGCCTCTTTCTCTCTCTTAAATAAATAAATTAAATATTTTTAAAAAATGGGCAGGGCGTGGTGGCGCACGCCTTTAATCCCAGCACTCAGGAGGCAGAGGTAGGAGGATAGCCGTGAGTTCAAGGCCACCCTGAGACTACATAATAAATTCCAGGTCAGCCTGGGCTAGAGTGAGACCCTACCTTAAAAAGCCAAAAAAAAAAAAAAAAAAAAGAAAAGAAAGAAAGAAAGAAAAAATTAAAAATGGATGGACGGATGGGATTTCTAAGAGAAAGCCCTGGAAGTTTTGGCCATACTGAGCCACCTCTGCCCATCTGCAGACACAAGGTGTGGTCAGCTCAGCATTCAGTTTTCTGGGTCTGGATTTTACCATTCAGTAGTCAATCTGTAGCCAATTTAGAAGTCTGCCTGCAAACCCCTGGTATGGTGGACAAGCTCATTGAATGTTATGAAGGCAAAAATGTTTCAGCTCCAAGTGAATGAAAACTCTATACTGTATTTCACAGCTAACCTAAATGCTCTAGCCAGATATAGGGGCTCATGCCTGGAAACTGTAGTACTTGGGAGGTAGAGGGAAGGTTATCCTCAGCTACATAATGAATTAGAAGCCAGGCTGGGTTATATGAGACCTTGTCTCAAAAAAGAAAACAAAGCTGAGG